>JASXSY010000050.1:0-321723 GCA_034509805.1 Sipha maydis | reverse complement strand
GTCGGTGGGTGAGCGTACGAGGTTTGCACGATAAAGCCAAACATCGATGACGGGATCAACAGCCGAACATTGGTGGCGGAATCAATGGGCAAACATCGATGACGAGATCAAAAGTTGTCACGGGGGAAAACAAACAATGACGACGAAAATAATGTCGCTCGAGAATTAATTGATATGAGTGAACGACGAGCGCGCACGACCAACAGCAGTAGAGACAATTAGTGTTCTGACGCAGTTTTAGAACACAAAAGCAACGCGACGACGAAAATGCAAACACACGTTTAACTTAGCAGTAATCATAACGATGGTGTTTCTTTTGTAAAAAACTTACCTTCAAGATAAAGCGGACAGTGTTGGTCGTTGATTCAACAACGGTTCAGAAATGGTGACGTGAAACAAACAGGAGTCGATATGATCACGATGTTAAACCGCGTACGAGCTTTTTCCGATAAGTACGTTGACAGTGCGAAGGAGCAAGTTACAAAAAATTGACATGTAGTACGCCGTTGTACGGGAGAAAACGAAATGAATACTTGTGTTTTTTCAAGAGAGATGTGCTAATGGACGATATGCACAAAATAGTCAAACGGGACGTTCTGTACAACAGCAATGAGCTGTTGCCCGCAGTTGTTGCGGTATACGGCAGTGGCGGTAGTGCAACGACGTTGATGATCGGAACGTACAATCGTACGAGAAGCCGGTGCCGCTACCGCCGCCGTCCCCACCATCAACAACGTCTTGCCGACGCCGTTTCCACCGTCCCCCCGCACCTCCGTCAACGCCACCATGACCCGTGCACCGCAGTGATTTCACGTTCTGTTCATTCGTCGTACACGACAGCAGCGGCGGCTAATAATATTATTGTTATTGCAGCCGCCGAATCCCACTGCTACGTCATAGCTTCGACGGCGTAAAAAACTTGTTTTTCCTTTTTTTTTATCTTTCAAACGGAGCGGTGACGCAGCAATTTTATACCGTAAACGACTGCGTCGTATCACCGCCTCGCCACATCATATTACAGCGATACCAGTAACCGTTTATCTCTGCGGAATGGGGGCGTGCTTTTTCCTACGCCTCATCGTTACGTTTTTTCGATGTTTTTCGTTCGGTTGCATTTTTTCCCCACCCAAATACCGGCTCGGAAGCGATTAACAAGGAAGAGAGAGAAAAAATATCCCGTCCGACTGTTGCGCGTTTGGAGTACGACAGAGAACGACGACGGTAATGATCGTGCATAATACAGCACCATTGTACGCACACGCATAGTATTGCGCACGGTACGCAACACCACTACTGCCGTGCTTTTTATTCCGACACCCTCCCCCCACTCTCCCCGATCTCTTACCGTACAAACGAAAACGTTAGCGTTTGAAAACCAAAAATCACGGTAAAACCGTATACGAAAAATATAATGTGAAAAAAAAAATTTATAAAATTATACGACTTTTCTACGAGAAGGTAAACCGTTTCGTCGATTCTGCATCGCGCGTTGTTTTCAACGATGTTATTAACGTTGTAGAATACTCGTACAAAAAAAAAAAAAACATATACGTATCCGCTGTCCGCGAAGCGGCCGACGAAGGTGAACAACAACAAAAACAACAACAACAACAACAGTAATGATGATGATAATAACAACGATAACAATCGTATAAAACAAAAGTCCAAGGAGCGCCAGCGCGCCGAGCGTTTCCGTCGTCCCCGTACTCCGCCCCATCGCCCGCCCGCCACCGCCGCGAAAGCCCGTCGACTACACCACGGTGTCGCGCGCGCGCCGCCGTCAGTCGCCCGAAAGGTCGAATCCGGTATGGTGACGGTCGTGACCGTCGTCGCCTCCGTAGTAAGTGGTCGTCGTCGTCGTCGTCGTCGTCGTCATCATCGTCATCGTGATTGCGCTACCGCCACCGCTGTCGCCGCCGCCGCCTCCACTTTTAGTTGCTGCTGCTGCTATCGTCGCCTCCGCCGCTTGTGTTCCTCGCGCGGCCATGTAGTGGCGGACAGTCGGCTGGCAGACGTTACGCGCGCGCGGATGACGTGAAGCAACAGCTACGAACGGCTAACGCACGCGAACGTACGTAACGATAATCGCAACAGTAACGGAACGGTTTTCGAGGACGGGAGAAAACGCCTTCGGCCGTGATCGTTCGACTGAGCTATGCGAACGCGATGGCTCGCGCGCCGCCACTTCCGACAGCCGGGGACAACCACGTCCCTTTGGTCAACCGTCTGGTGCGCGTTGGATACTACGAGATGGAGAAGACCATCGGCAAGGGCTATTTCGCTGTCGTCAAGCTGGCTAAGCACGTCGTCACCAACTCCAAGGTGAGTGGCGCTTATCTGTGCGCGACGACGACCGCGTCAAGTGCGTACTCTCGACCGTACCGCTATCGCGGACACCCGCGCTGTTTACGATAACATAAGCGTACAGCCTTTATCTCGACGTACCGCCGAGGCACCTGCCCACTCGAGGTGTGTGCGAACGGTGGCCCGGCGAAAGTTCGGAATTATGACACTCGCCCGTGTCCAGGGTCGTGCCCCCACGTCCCACCCGAATTCGTAACGCTCCATACACTCGTCGGTTGTTGCTGCGACAAAATCAAACGCTCCGCGAAATGTAGCCATCGGGTCCACCTACATTTTTAAGTAATAATTACCTACGCGATTTTCGCGATGAAATCACTATTTACCATCAATACTGGCTGTCAATCAACAACCTTAACGTCAACTTTTCATTTCTTCTACGTTTTTTTGATCTTTTGAATAAAATAATACCTACCCTACCGAAATTAATTAGTTTGATCTGTTTTACCTACATACATTTTTGTTCAACTTTTCTTATGATTATATATTTTTAAAATGATTATGACTTTTTTTTTTTGTGCTAACTTCCTTGTGCAATTTTATTATAATTTGAAAGTACTCAACATTTATTAATTTTTGTCTTATGAATATTATACCCTAAAAATAGTTGTGCTTTCTAATATTATTATAAGAAGGTGCTTTTTTTGAATTAGCTATTGTTCATTGAATTTTAATCATTTTTTTATTCATAAAAGAAACAACTTTTTAATTGATTATTCTTGATAAATTTGTTTAAATATTTTTACTATCTGTGCATTTTATAGTGAATACTTATATAAAGTTTATGTAAACATAATAATATGCTTGATTAATCCCAAGTATGAGTAAATTTTCATTACCAGATAATTCATTTTTTTTTAGACAAAATCAACTGTAGGTATATCTTTAAGATAATTAAGTAAATATTTAGAAAATAAATTTCTAATTTTATTTTTAGTAACTTAAATATTTAGTTTATTCTTCAATTCATGTGTAAGGCTATTTCTAAAGTAGGACTATAAAGGGGCTTGTTGCTTTAACTGAAACTACAGTTGACCTTGTGCTAATGCTAAAAGTGTTGTGCTTCAGGTAATACACATTTTGAAGACAATTCTGTTTCATTATATTTATCAAAAGATATACATTTGACTAAATTATTACTACTAATAATTAAAATTGTATTATTAAAATGTATTTTCCTAAAAAGTTATCTTTTCTGACTTAATTTTGCTTATTATATTTCAGTATATTTAAAAAAAAAAATTTAAATTGTTTAAGTTATAATTATTTTCCAAACTTAGTAGACTTAGTTTTAATATAATAAACATAATAATATTAAATACTATAATAAAGGTACTTATTTATCTATTAAAACTAGTAAAATAATTATTGCAACTTTTAAAGTTATTTTTACACGCATTTAATTATCTCACATTTCATAATATCTAAATATTTAAGTACCCATAATTTTCTTAATAAATTAAATATTGTATTTTTATTTAGAATTGAATTTATATTTCTATGGTTATTTATTCTTCATACCAAAATATACATATAATGTATTTCATGTATATAATAGATATTATTCATATTAGGCATATTTCAACCCACATAAGTGTACCATGCTATTAAAACAATATTGAATTATGTATTTATTATACTTGAATTTAAATAAAATGTAAAATGTTAACTAAATCAACATAAATGTTTTATGGTATCTATATATTGAGAATTATAATTTTAGTTTCAATTATTGAAATTTTAAATAAAAATAAATCATGTTGGTAGTTTTAATTGTAGTAAAAATTTGAGAATTTAACAATGATATACAGTCTAACATGTAAACTATAAGATAAAAATAATAATTACAGTACACTAAAATTATATAATATATTACAAAAAAAGTAACATCATTGTAAATTGTACTTCCAAACTCTTTATAACAAAAAGTAATTTTTGAACATTTTTTTTTTTACTAACCAAATATATGAATTGTTATTATATTTATTTAACATATTTATAATATGTTTAGTTAATATAGTTGTATAATAATTATTTAACAAAAATAAACATTTATTCAGTCTTTAAATATAATATATAAATAAATAAAAATAAACATATAAATAAATATTTAGTCTACAGTATTATTATATTTGTAAATATTGACTAGAGTCATGATTTTATTGACTTTGTATATACCTGACAATACATTTTTAATTCAAAACCTACTTTACAAATATATTAATACTCCAGACTAAGTATTTAGTAACTAATTAATTTTTATTTATAAACTTTTGGCTTATTTATTTATATATTGATTTAAGTATGTAAATCATTTACAAATTTTTAATTTAATTACATTTTTTATTATTTTATTATTTAAAATATAATTATTTCTTCTATAAAATATTAAAAATATTAATTAAAATTTTATTATTGACAAATTATAGTTAATATTTAGTACTACAAAGATGACTTATAGTTTTTGGAATTATTAAGACAAATTAAAAATAACTTACAAATCAACTAGTGCTATAATTTTAATAAAAAAAAAAAAAATTCAAATGCAATTAAATATAAATTTTCAAAGTTCTATCTATTAATAATTTGCCATTAACATTTTTTAAACATTTTCCTGTTCTTGAAAAATGTAATAACTACCAAATAATTATTATTTTTGGTATTAATCTGTATTTGATATGATATACCTACATTCTAGTTTTTAAAATATATTCTATAGCTTAAATATTCTAATCTTATAAACTGTATTATAATTACCTTCTAATGGGGATTGTTTTATAATTTTACATATCATATTTTAATGAATTTTAGTTAATTTAAAAAATAACTTTAAAAAGCTTTTGTATTAAGCCTAGTATTATTTTTTTTTTTATAAATATCTAGGTACTTAAATTATTTTTATTATTTCAAAATTTAATATGTTGAAAATACTTAGAGAACTATTTTTAAACATTAGGTAATTGTTTTTATATTTAATTTCTTTATGGTTAGTATTTCTTCATTTGTTTCAATAAAATATTCTCATTTTATTAATTTTTACTCATAACATAAATTTTTATAAATTCATTAAAATATAATCAAACTGTCAATCAAAATAATTATTCATATCTTTTATATGAGATATTTTAAATTAGGTACTTCAATTTTATTTTTATCAATAATTTTGTCTTAAAATTATTATTTATTAAAACATTTAATAAGTAGTCATATTTTTTCATTTTTTAAATTGTGTTTAGTTATTCTAAATATACAATTTACTTTATTAAATTCATTACAAATGCTGTTAAAATGTTAAACTTAAATATTAAACCATGTATACATTTATGGGAATAAATTACCTTGTTTATTTAATTTATATATATATATATATATATATATATATATATATATATATATATATATATATACATATATTTCATAAGTATTCTAATGATTTTTTTTTTTTATTCATAAGTAAGTTTAAATTGTAAAAATCAATACAGATAAACTACTAAATTATTTTGCTGGATAACTTAAATACAAATCTTACTGCAAATCAATTGAGAATAATTTATTCTGTTGTTTTATTTTGAATTAAAAATATTAACCTAATATCAATGAGAAATAGCATTAATATGATTTATGTAAATTGTATTGTTTAAACATTTGTGTGTAATCAAATCCAATATTTATTCTATTATTTTTTTAAGTACTTAAAAACCTCGTTTAAAACTGACTAATTAAAATTACAATTTAATGTCGTTTTAAACTTAAAACAAATAGAACATTAAAAAAATTCTTAAGCATATTATATAGTTATCAATTTGATATATGTTTACTGTAATATCCAATTATGTTTGATAGATAATAATATATATTGCTACAAAATATTTATAGATATAATTCATTAATATTTACTAGTACTTAGTATAACATTTATAGTTTCATCATGATTATAAAAAATAATCGAGAAGATGCTGACCTTTTCATTCCATTTTAAGTATTAGATAAAATAAAAGTTTAATTAAATGATTAGGAACAATTTTATTTGGTACCTAATAACTATTTTTCATAACATTATTTCTTTATATACATTTAAAATTATTATGCATAATGCACTATTGGCTTCTTGCATAAATTAAAAAAATTGTTTAAGCTTTATTATAAAAACACTATTATGTACATTTTAAAGATTTTTAAAGCCCAAGCCGGTTCAAAATGTTACTTACATATATGTATCTTGTCCTACTCAATTCATCTTGATGAAAAAATCATAAATTAAGTTAAGTTAAAAGGTATCACTACATTCATTGACTGTTAGGCGGTATGAAATTTGTCAGGTCAGAGAGTATATAGTTTTTATTTTATGCTATGTCACTTATTGTATATTATTCTAATCTAGCTACATCTATTTATACAAATAATTATGATTTAATTTTAATAAATCTATCTTGAAGATCAACTTGAAATAAGATCCAATAACTAAATTACATTTTTTCATTTTAATTATCTATTGTACAAAATTTAAAAAAAATTTTAGGTAAAATGGTTAAAGTTTTTTGAAAAATTCTAATTCCTAAATAGTTATAGCTATAGTTATTCTATTTATGAGGATACTAATGAGTTTGTGCAAAAGAATTGCACAATATTCTATTTAATTCCTTGACATTCTTAATACTGTTTATTATTATAATTTTTTTTTTTTTGTATCAATTTTAAAACACGATGAGTATCATATTATAAATAATTTAAATACCTACATAATGGACAATAAATATTAATATATTTTATTGATAAATACCTTAAAGAATGAATAATTGAAATGAAATATAGTAAATGTGTTATAATTTTATTATATTATATTTTATAATATATTTATAGCATTTACTACAATAATATTTACATGTGGGATTAAAATTTAAAAAGTATGTAATATGTATTTATATTTTTTTTTTTTTTTAAATTCAGCCTATCATTTTATCCTAATACATATATTTTTTTTATAAATTATTGCATATTATGAATTATTGTCCTGATGTTTTTGATCATTTAAATTTTAAAATAAACCCAATAAACTCTAGAAGAAAAGATACATTTTATTTAGTAAATATCAACTTTAAATATATGTTGTATAACCCTTCAAACATTTTAATGTCTACAGGAAATTCTAATTAAGTTTTTGATTTATTTTATTAAATAATTATTTTCTTTCCTTTTTATTTATTTATTTTATTTTTTCAATTTTTTCCCTATAATATAAAAATGATTACCTATGATCAATCACTCAAAAATTAAAATTATTTAATCCATTCTCCATTTGTCATTACTTATTATTATTAAGTATTTATATCTTAGCTAAATATTTACCTAAATATGTTATTTTATGTTTTACTTATTATATTATCAATATATTTTTAAATTGTTTTGTTTTGAAATATGTACATACATACAACCTTACATTCACTATATGTTATAAAATATTTGTAATTGGAATTTTATTCCATAATAAACAATTAGGTATTATTATATAAAACTGTTCTGAATACATTATTTATTATATCATCATTGGTCTTAACTAAGATTTTAACTTTGTTATTTCATATTCATTTTTATTTTTCATTACAGGTTGCCATAAAAATTATTGACAAAACACAATTAAATAAGGATGATTTGAAAAAAACATTTAGAGAAATTCAAATTATGTCAAAACTTAATCATCCTCATGTTGTAAGATTATATCAGGTACACAAATTATTACTTTATTTAAAGTAGAATAATTTTTCAACATTTTTAATATTACAGTGACTACTTAGATTATAATTAATTAACAATAAGGTCATAGTATAAATGAATTGAACTTTAAATTTTAAGTACAACAAAGAAAAATTTAAAATATAAAATTAATATTTTATTTTATGGTTACTTTCAAATGTATATTGCACATCTAATGTTATATTACCTGAGATATTTTTTACTATTTACATTGATGAATTTTAGTAATTATAAATCTAATAGTTACTAAATAATATAAAGCAACTAATAAATGAGTACTTAATTAATATCTTATAGTATGCATAATATATATTTAATAAAGTGAGTATATTAAATCGCTGATTAAAAATGTAGGTTATGATGTTATATAATTTATTAATTTATTTAGTTTTAGTTGGAAATTTTTTTTTTTTATAAATAGTCCTTGGCAGCAATGACTGACATTTAACATTAATTATTTCAATAATTTTCTACATATTATATTTTAAATGTTTACAATACATTTTCAATTTCTATTTCTTAGATGAATTTTAGTGTCTGCTTATTATATTATTATGTCTGGAATGTTATATTAGGTTCTAGCAGTTTATATTTGTTTGCATTTGACAAGGATATATTTAATTGTTATTAGATAGACTCCACATGTTGTGCATTTGGTCTGTTCTTCTTAGTTTATTAGATAGCTGTGTGTTTAAAGATTTTTTTTATTTGTTTATAATTGGCTAAATATAGGCTGTATGGATGTAATAAATTAAATAACAAAAATGTGAAAAATGAAAACAAGATAACTGATAAAGGTGAAATAAAGGATTTAATGCATTTCAAAACATTGTACCTATGATTATTAAAAAATTATATTGAGGACAAGTAGATCAGTTTCTATTTCTTAAGATAATTAACATTTCTGCATTAGTTTTAGAACCTTATGGTTTCTTAATAAAATTAATTTAACTTTTACTAAAATAAATAAGTATATTTATGTAGGTATAATATTTATAATGAAATGTAATTTATTATAAATATAATGGTTAAAATTATAAATTATTATTAAAATATAACAAAATTATCCAGATAAATCAAATTCTTATGATATTCTTTTTCATTTAAAGATTTAAATTATTTATTGAAGTCATAACAATTTATAAAATTAAGGTTTTAATATCATATCAGAATATTTTATTATCATTAAAATGTTCATAGTAACTATCCAATATAACATTATGTATCTGATATTTATTTACCCAAGTATTTTAATATTTAGTAATTTGTAACTACTTGGAAAGCTCAAAAAAATTTAATCGTTATTGAAATTGCCTTAGTAAACCAAGAGTTTTTATAAAATATGTAACAAACATTTGTTGATATTAATTTAAAATCTTTGTAAGTATATTCAAAGACTATTTAAATTATTAAAATAAAGCATAAAATTGAAAATAAAAACTGATAGTTGTTAATTTCAAATATTTTTTTTCAGGAGATAATTATGTTACTTCTTGCCTTATAAGCAGTATAACTTTTTTAAACTTTGTCAAATTGCTAATTGTAACAAAAATATGAGTTTAAATATGTCTTCTAAGTTATAACTTTTATTTTTTACTAAAAGATACTTTTGAACGTTTTAAAGTATCATACGTTTTCATATGAATCGTTATGATTGATAAAATATATATATATATATATACTGTTAAAATATGTGTAAATATATTTTTGGTTGATTTTTTTTTTTTTTGTAATATGAATTTTTTTCAGTTAGTACATATTTTTATGATATTATATTTTTTATTTATTAATTTATTAATGAATCTTTCAACTATAAATAATGGTAATTTTAGTTGTTTTTTTTAAATTTATTTAAAACTCATTACCCAAAATTTTTTTAAATCTGTAGAATGACTTATATTAATTAAACTAGTTAGTATCATGGATTTTAATGTTTATTATTTTTATTAATTTAACTTGCAGGTGATGGAATCCGAAAAAATGATATATTTAGTTACTGAATATGCTGCTGGAGGTGAACTTTTTGGTAATTTACATATTATTATAATATAATTAGTTATAGCACGTAAATAAATTTCTTTAAAATGTTAAAAAAAATTTAAGTAACACTTTTATGCATGAAACAGTGATGAGTAGTATCTTTTTGGTGGAATCTTATGACAGTATGACAAAATATAATATTTTATCAAAATGCCAATGTGACTTGATCAATTTTGACACCATATTTTTTAAATTGTAATTTTTTTTTGTACTTAACTTTCATAAAAAAATAAAATCATATGAATGACTTACATTGTTATACTTTTTAAATTACTCTAGTATAATTTTTTATTAATGTGTATATTCTTTTTAAGAAAACAAATTTGAAGTATTTACTGATTTATATTTATATAATGAATGCTTGTTATATTTTGATATTTGATTTTTCATTATCCTACTCATCCCAAATTAAACCATTTTTATTCTAGCCTGTAACTTTGATTAAAAATAATTACTTAAATTGTCTTATGTATTTAAAATCATATATTTTAAATTCAATTTAGACTTTTTGGTTAAAAATGGAAGAATGGATGAACCAGCGGCTTGTCATATTTTTAAACAAATTGTTGAAGCCGTTAGCTATTGTCATAACAACAAAATTGTTCATAGAGACTTAAAAGCAGAAAATTTACTTTTAGATGCAAACAACAACATTAAACTTGCGGGTACCATTTTTATTTAGTAAATATTAAGTAAATTTAAAAACTATGAACTTTTGAGGTATAAAATTATTTTAATTCACTATAATAATATAATTTTAAGATTTTGGATTCAGCAATCATTTTCATGAAGGAAAACTACTTTCTACATGGTGTGGTTCCCCACCATATGCAGCTCCAGAATTGTTTCAAGGATTAGAATATGATGGACCAAAAGCTGATATTTGGGTAATAATTTTATGTTGATTATTTTGACAGTAAAAATGTATTAAAATTTTTAAAATAAGTTTTCATCTTATTTCAAATATAGTTAACAAAACAATATTAATCTAGTTAAAGTTATTTAAATAAATGTTTTTAATTATGCTTCATTTTAATTGGTAATATTATTTGTTTGCAGAGTTTAGGTGTGGTATTATATGTATTGGTGTGTGGTTCTCTTCCATTTGATGGACACACTTTAAAAGTTCTCCGTGCTAATATTCTTTCTGGAATGTTTCGTGTGCCATATTTCATGTCTGCTGGTAAATAATATAATTATTATTGTAACTGCTTTTAGTGATCCTAACACTATAAAAATATGTATACTAAATTTTTATTAAAATATAAAAATATCTATTGTGACCTCTGAGGCTTAATTTTTTTTTTCTTTTTTTTAAATTATTGTTGGTGAATTTGATTCAATATACTTAATAGTATACTTATATGTTAATTTCCTGACTCATCTCCTTTTTATTGTGCCTATTTCAATTACAAACTACCTTAATAATTTTCTTATAAACCGTATCATATGTCTATTTAATGAGGATCCTCTAGCTTCAATCATTGAATAGTTACAACTTTGTTAATAATAATGATAATAGTTATAAATTACCTATAAGACTAAAATATTTCATTTATAATGCTTTTGAGTCTTTGTAAATATACAAATAATACGTAGAATTGAAGTTAAAAGAAAAATTAGAAATGCTAATTATTTTGAATTTTAATATAATTTAATCAAACTGTTTGATATTTTATTTGTATTTATATAATTTTTTCATATTTCAATTTACATTTCAGTTATGTTATAATGTATTTTTTATTTATCTTACATTATAACATAACTGAAATGTAAATTGAAATATGAAAAAATTATATAAATACAAATAAAATATCAAACAGTTTTATTAAATTATATTAAAATTCAAAATAATTAGCATTTCTAATTTTTCTTTTAACTTCAATTCTACATATTATTTGTATATTTACAAAGACTCAATTTTTTATCTATCTTAAGTAATTTTATTATAAATTTTTTGTATTTGCTTTACTAAACACCTTATCGTTGACCTAATTCGCAAAAGTTATCTCCATTATTGGTCATTTTGGGATTATTAGCTGACAAAATAAAGAAAGAAAAAACCGCGTCTGTTGATACAATCAAATTTTCGATTTCATAATATTATCTTAAAGAAAATTAAAGAAAAACATATCAATACTTATTTTAATATTATGAATTTACTAAATTATTTTTTCTTCTCCTGTAAAATTTACCATTTTGGATATACGACCTTTGCGAATTAGTCCGAAATTATGTTGTTATATTACAATTGTGTAATTTAATTTTGTAATTAATTTTTTTTATGGTTTATTTTAGCATGCGAACATTTAATTCGACATATGTTAGTTATTGAACCTGAAAAGAGACTAAGTCTGAATCAAATTGAGTCTCATAAATGGATAAAACAGGTAACATTAAATGTTGTATATAATTGATGTGTTGAAATTAGTATAAATATTATTTTATTTTTAGTTTTCAGAACCAACTCCTAAACGACTTACAGTTGATATAAGCCCAATGATGAACACTGCTGTTATAGAACTTATGTTACAGTTACCCGGTTTGGACAAAGATATGATAGTGAATGTAAGTATTACTTTTTGAAATCAAAATGTTGGTTTTTATTTTAGGAATAATTGGGGAGGTTAGAACTGGTAAAATAATTTTTTGCCAAAGTCATGGAAAAATTGAAAATCATAAATTTTTAATTAAACAGTATTTATTTATTAAAATTTTTAATGTATTCATGAATATTGTTAATTAATAATTATATCTTAAAAATATAAGTATTTTATTTATAACTCTAACTCACATTTTTTCTAGTGTTACTCGTATATGATATAATTTTTATCCTTTACATTTTTATGAATTAAAGTTGTACATAATATTTTCATGGTATCTATATGATTAATAATTAAATAATAAGTCATCAATTTATTATTAACTATTAAGATACTTACATTTTTTGCTATAATAGTTGCTTAACGTAAATAATATATAATCATAATAGTTAGCTATTTTATAGCTCTATTATTTAAGTTATTTTATTCTTTCTTATATTCAATTTTTATTTTGCCCCCTATAGTTAAATCATTATTACGAAAACCTAATAAATAATTAATATGGCCATTTATTATCACCAATCAGTAGTTTCATGATTCTGCCCTATAATGTAATATTTATTATTAAAATATTTTATTATTTTAAAATAAGTGTTTTACATTATAATAAACATAAAAAAACAGTTTTGTATTTCTTAAGTACTCAATAAAATAAGTAAAAAATACAAAATGGATACTAAATTTATATTAAAATCAGGTAGCATATAACTTGATTCATCTCATATTAATTTAATGATAATATTATAATTGTGTAGTTTGTAGTTTAAAAATTTTTTTTTCCTAAAAATATTTATTGAAGTTACTTTTAGTTAAACCAAAATTTTCCAACTATTCTAGAAAATAACTTTTTTTAAAGAAATTTTATTGTATAATTTTTTATTTTCTTTAACCAATCTTATATATATTTTTAACACATGTGGAGTAATTGTATTTTGTAAATGTATTTGAGTAAAAAAAATGTTTTTGTTTTTTAGTCCGTGCAACAACAAAAATATGATCATGTCAGTGCAATTTATCATTTACTTGTTGATAAACTTGAATCATCTGTCCACCAATGCAACAATTCCAATCAATCATTTGTCAATGAAACTAGTAAATTTCTATACATTCAAATGTACTTAATTATATAAGTAAACATAAATATTATGTTTATAGAAATAGATGAATCTGTTAACATAAACTCAAATTTAATTGAAAACGTACCATTATATTCTATGTCACTTTACGCTCAAGATGGTTCAATTTATGATAGTCAGCAGTTAGAAAAAGTATATTATTTAATTTTACAACTTAATTTCTCAATATTTTTGAGATATGTATGATGAATGATTATTTATAGTATGGAGATGTTGATATCGGAGAATCTGCTGGTTTAAACAAGATTCAAGATAACCACCCAATGACTACTCGACGCCATACAGTTGGTCCAGGAAATGGTTTAATGACTCAAGTAACAACTTATTGTATTTTTTAGTACTTAAAACATCTGAATTGCTCTATTTTGTATATTTATTTATAAATTATTTTAGGTTATGGAATCACATTATATTACACATCTTCATACGGGTTGTAATGTAAATGTATTACCAAATACAAATTTACCTTTAAATATTCCATTAGTTGAATGTCAATCTCCCAAAAATTTTACAATAAAAGATCAGCATTTATTGAAACCACCTCAAGTCATGGGAGCAAGTAATATGACATTTTATACAACCCATTTTGTGATTTTTATTAACAGTTTTTATTATTTTAAAGATAATAATTTTGGCAGACGTGCTTCGGATGGTGGCGCTAATTTACAAATGTCTCAAAAGATGAATTGTACATATAGTGAACCTAGCAGCAAAGAAGATTTAAAAAAAGTAAATATTTTATTACTTTTATAATTAAATTGAGAATAAAATGAACATGATTTTTTTGATTAAAAAATTGCAGAATATATTTTTTTAAATAATTTAAAAAAAAATAACTAAAATTAAAAAGTGTCCTTTATGTATAAATGTTATGTTATACTGTTTTTATAATTTATTGTAATACAATAATGCTAACAATATAATAATGTAAAAGTGTATAATTTAAGTATTTCTTTACAATTTTATCATATTATCTATGCAATACATATTATTGTAATATTTTATATTTTGTTGTTAATAGCAGACGAAAATAGATCCAAACGACTTAAGAAATGCAATAATTGATCAATCGAGTAAAGGAAATTTATTGTCTGAAGAAAATACTACTTCGGTCGGATCATCTAGGTAATTAGTAAATATGTACTTTATATTCATTTTAAAAATATTGAGACTTATTATTTATATTTATAACATTTAATTTGTTTTAATATAAAAATTTACAGTCGTTACCCAAAAGTAATGTGCAGTACCTCCTCTAGACATGGTATGGGTGGTAAGGATGAAATTCAAACCCAACAAACTAATCTACAAAATACTAGAACTAGACGCAGTGGTGTATTAACTGTAATGGATAGACCTCCGGGTATGTTAATTGATAAAGCAGTTAATTTTGAAATTAGGTTTTCCATAGAAAATAATTTAGTTTGAGTATTTTGTTGTTTTACTTTTTATTACTCTAAATGTTATTACTCCTTCTGTAAGTATTAAATTATTTTTTTGATAATTCAATATTGTATTGCTATATTAAGAGTAATTAATAAAGAATAAATAAAATTATAGTGATTATAAAAGTTTTATTCTACATATATAAAACTATAATCACAAAATTTAACTTAAAATACTTATTAGTTACTCTAGTTTTTATAAAATTTTACTCTTTTTAATAACATTTTTTGAATTAATGGTTTTATCATTGACAATATTATATATTTTTATCATTACTATTTATAAATGAATAAATAAATAATTCAATTTCGTAAGTTATAACAAAATAATACTGAATAAAAAAACTTAGAAATAATGTACATTACCTTATACAGTATATTTTATTTGCTAATATTAGTTTTAGATTAATTCTATTAATTTTTAATCATCTACTCTTTTTTACAAAAATACATTGTGAACTTAATAAATGTAATATTTCATATATATTAGTTTCCATTTTCTTTTAATGAATTATAATATGTATAAATAGCACTAAAACTAATATTAATAATAATAATGATAATAATAATAATTTTATTATATTTAAATACTTCAATTCAATCAATAAATTTATAATTCATTAGCAAATTGTAATGAATATATTTTATATATATACATACTTGAACGATTATTTTAATCTGTAATCTGATAAATGTGTTTTAATGTTTCTTGTGCAATAACTGAAATACTAATTTTTGTTCTAATTGTAGTTAGTGCTATCTTAGATACTATGTGTTGCCTATTTTCATATTTAAGTATGACAGAGTATAGTTCTAATTTCTAGCATGCATTTTGAATTAGTTTTAGTAATTGTATAATATTATTATTCAAAACATTAGTTTTATATTTTAGCTTTACTGTCAGTTTTATTTTTTATTTAATAGTTAACACATATTATTTTCCTTAATGAGTGGTTTGTTTGCATGGCTTATTATTTTGATTTAAAGTCATTAGCCCTGAAGTGGTACGTGAAGTAGAAGCACGTATGAACCGAGAGTATATACCACCACCATTACCGTTGGTCAGCACTCCTAGACATAATCATCGCTTATCACAGGTTTCAGTTTTGCCTACAGTTCAAGAACTCCATAGACATTCAGGTATCTTAGATATTTTAACAATGAGGAATTTCATCTATGGACATCATTTCATTTTATTTTTAATCCATAATTATTTTTTAAATTTTGGTTCCACTACTTTTTTATCAGGCCGAGAAAGTTTAAAAGATGTTAGTGGTTATTTGCCATCTGAACGATATAGTCCCGTCCGAAGAACAAGTGAACCAGTTGTTACATCTAGTGAACATCTAGATCAACCTAATATACGGAATATACAACAGGAACACATTCAATTACAAGTAATTGTAACTTCTGAGTATCAAATAACCAAAAAATCCATATTAAAATATTAACTCTTTTTAACAGCAAAAATTGAGTGAAAATACATTGGATACTTGGGGTCATGATGAATTACAAATGTTTCATACATATCATATGCAAAGTCTACAAACATTATCAGATCGATCTTCATTTTTAAATCCTACTACAAATCATCAGGGTACTGAATAATTGGATTATTTATTTTAAATTATTATTATTATTATTTATTTATTAATTTTTTTTTTATTTATTATTCTTATTGGAAACCATTAGCTCCCTATGTGAGTTTTTGGTAAGTTGGGTGTTTGAATTATTTGATTTAACATGTTGGGTTCGGTGAATGAGAAGGTGGTGGCAGTTTGTCTGTTTTTTTTTTCTGATACAGTCGTTTTGCTTGTAAAGCGAAATTGCTGAATACCTGGTTTGAACCTGTGATTGTGCATTTAAAATAATAGTTACAGTCACAGCTACAATGCTATCTTAATACTTTATCGAAAAATTGTTTTTCAGGTAATTCAAATATTCTTAGTCAACATTTGCAGAATTTAAATTTACATCATACTCCTTTAATGAGTGCTCCACAAACTCAAGGTAAACATTAAGTTTCCTTAATATTATTTAAAATTTTAATAATTCATATTCATGTATTGACGTTAATTTATTGTTAAAAAACTACAAATAAATTATTATAAAAATTTTACTTTATAAATAATTAAACTTCAATAATTTAACTTATTGTATTGGCTTATTTTTTAACTGCTATAAAATAAATATTTCATGTTTATAATAAAAAATAACTGACGAGATTCTATGACTGGTGAATGAAGTTAGATAGATCAGTTAATACTACTATAGATGGTTAATGTAATAGTAAAACAACATTTTTGATAAAATATGTTTAGTTGAAAATTGTTAGTAAAATGTTTCAAAAGTTATTAAATAAATATAAAATGGAATGGTATGAGTTAATACTGGACGGTCGTGAATTGTTTTCATAATTTATTCTCAATTTTTGAAAAAATGTTCAGAAGATTAAAAAATATCCCCATTCCAAGTAACAAATAAATATCATTTCTATCAAAACCTACGGTTGTGATCACAGTTATCATATCGTTCAAAATTGTGTAAAAAAAAAAACAATAAGACGTTTCATGCAAAATTTTATCTGACTTGATTATTTTAATAATATTAAATAAATATCTATTATTATCTATCATATTAATTATTTTACAAAATGTTTCTGTATTTTATAGGTTCAATAACTCAAGGTACTCCTAAATATACAATATCTAATCAAATTCCTGCTCCATTGGATCTACGAACAAACAGTAAAGTAACTCCTCCGCCAACTATTGTGGTAGAAACTAAATCATTAGGTGAGTGTTACCAATATTATAAATATTAAGGTGTTCAATGAACCGATGGTATTTTAATCACAACACATGATTTTTTAAAATATCACTAGTCTATTGTTAAGGTGTAATTGTAATGTATACATTTTCTATTGGACTCTATTGTATTTTCGTAGTTTAAAAATAAATTAAATGATGACCAAAATAAAAATAACTTATACAGAGTAATATTAATAAAACGATTAAAAAAATGATTTTGTTTAAGTATAAATTTGTTATTATACAAATATTTTTATATTTAGAATTATTGATACTTAAATACATAGACTTATGTCTAAGAAAGATTAATTATATTAGAGGGTATTATTTTTATTATTTTTTTCAGAAAATTGTGAAGAGAAAACACTTCCAAATCCAGAAATATCACTAATGATAACTAATGAAGATGGTGGTATGATGGAAGTAGATCCATTGCAAATTAATTCTGTTGATTCTGTGGATACTGTTATTAATAATTTTCTGAATAAGCCATATAATGATCAACCAATATCAACACTACATGATGATTATGATAATGTCAATAATGATTTAACTGCTGGTAGAAATGAAATAATTTCAGATATAGAGTCTTCAACATGTTTAAAAACCGCTCCACTTTTCTCTGATTATATTCTTAAAAGAACAGCTAGCGATGCATTTGTTGTTGATTTATCAGAATTTTATTCAAATTTCACATCAGTTAATATACTCAACATTGTCAAATATTTGATATCATCCAATATTCAGGCATGGCCTGTTGTAGATAGACAGAATGTTTTACAATTTTCAACTGGCTTACAGATTGGGCTGGAAGTTTGTCCAAGCAATACCGGGGCCAACTCATATTTAAAAATTCAACGACTCTCTGGAGATTTTACCGAATATAATAACATTTGTCATCAACTAGTTGAAGACTATTTACCTTGTAATGAATAATATAATTTATCATTATGTTATTTTTAATCTTCTCATGGCTGTGCTACTTTTGTGAATGCAAATAATTAATATTAGCCATTAGTTTTATTAAATGTTAGCGTCTCTTGATATTAGAATTTATAGCCCTTAATTATACAGTTGTGAATTATTTTAACCAGTCATATTTGTTTAATTCTGACTGATTTCAATGTAGGTAAATGTATTGATTTATTTAAAAAAGTTTTTAACATTTTTTTAAAAAGAATATTCTTTGATTAGGTTTTATTTTAAAATGTTAAATTACATGTGTTTTGACAACTTAGTGTATATTCCCTATACTATTCCAGTAACTATTTTGATTGGTTTTAAGTGATTTTAATGCTGTATATTGTAAAGTGTACTGCAGTATATTGCATATTTTATTTTCAATTGTTAAATATTGTTAACTTGTCTATTTTTTTTTTTTTTTTTTTTTTTTAATTTATACTATAAATTCATGAGACGGTCTAAATATTACATTTAAGAACTAAAATATAACATAGTTTTTAAAATTTTTTTAGATCAAGTATTCTTGATCAAAATCGTATTATACTCGCAATACATGTTATCAAATTTTATAACTCTATCAGTCCAGACGTTTTATTTTAGTCGTGAGATTAATAAAATTGGAATTTTATCATATTATTGTTTTATATTAAAATTTAAAAATTTATTTGAGTTTTAAATTAAATTTTTGGACTGCATGAGTATTTTTAATGCTTCAATAACAATTGGTTTATATTTGTTCAATTATTATTTGTTATTATATAATTTTTTTATTTTTACTTTTTTATTTTTAACTTCAAAAATGTTTTCATTGTGATCTTTTTTATTGTTATTATTGTAACCCCAAATACAAATTATTGGATCAGTAAACTATGTTTGACATCATAGGATATTGATCGTACCACTTTTTCTTACTTAGTAGTATGAACATTATAGTCTATATATGCTCAATATCAATGTTGTGTATATGTTATTTGTTATTATTTATATGTATTAAAATGTTATAAAATGAACACTAAATTTATAAGCTCAATGTCAATGTTGTGGACATGTAATTTGTTATTATTTATACATTCCATTATTATTATTAAAATGTAGTTTTAGATTATTGTGATAGACTAATCAAATAATTTTCTTTGGTTTGTTTAATTATAATGCATCTCGCATATGAACTCTTGTAATGTAAACTGTATAAACTTAATGTCATTATATATATGCATATATTTTTAAATTATACATTAATTGAATGATTAAAATATATATAAAATAATTTATCAGCAGATAAATGGTTATATGTTAATGATTGGAATCGATTTATTTACTACATAATATATGTTTATTTAACTTGACAACTAAGGGAATCAAATACAAATACTAAAAAAAAAATCCTACCTTTGTATCTAATTGTTATCCAGAACAATGAAAATTTCCTTGATCATCAATTTACAATGTTCATACAATTTGTATGCAATGATTCATATTTTTTATATAGAAATTAAAGTGTATGTGCGTGACCTAAATCGGATATAATATTTTTCCAGTACACACACGTTTTGTTAATGCCAGCCAAGATACCATCGGTGGTTGTTCTACTGGATCTGGGAGATAGTGCTTAACCGTGGCCCACCACGAATCGGCCACAACAGTCGTATTCAACACGACAGTATTAGAGTTCATATTGCTAACAATGTTCATTTTTATTATACCTGAACAATATAAATATTTGAATTAATAAGTTCCCAAGCTGTTAGGGCTAAATATGTTAATAATTTCAGCATATTTTTAAAAGTCTTGAGTAATGTAAAAATGTTTCAATACATGAATGTAGTATTAAAATCTAAATGTTAAGGTCTCATACATTTTTCTTCATATGCTGATAAGGCATTGACGTTTACGCTCTACTAATCATAAAAATGTTAATACTATAAGCATCATAAAACTGACCGGTGGAACCGCACGACTTGATGAACCACATCAATGTTGTGTGCACAGGAAGAACTTGCAACACATATCTCAGTCTGATTAATATTCCTCTAGTCATGACAATTATTATTCGCATCTGTAAGAAGAGAAAAGGTTGATTAGTGACTTGGAGACGTTAAAAAATGCGTCTTCTATTTTACATACCACTACAAATACGATATAGTAGATCAAAGTTGTCGGCAACAGGAACAATAATATTGCAAACGATATAGTTCCGACATACAGTTGTTGCGTGCTATACGACGCACTTCTACCTGGTTGTGGATTACAACTTCGTCCAATGAAAAGTTTTGCGAGTATTAAAAGACTCGTGCGTTGTAAATTGTACAGCCTGTGTTGAAAATCCAGAACACAACGTGCTTAGTTTATGGTGGAAAATTGATAATTTATACATTGAAAATAGTTAAGATACATAGAATAGATTCATGAATAAATGTAAAAATGATTCGCTTTACGCCTTATTGTTTTTTTTCGATAAAAATATTAACAATTGTTTCACATTTTCCATTACAGGATTCTTAAAAAGTTGAAACTAGGTACTAAATATAAGATTAATATAGTGGCATAATCGATTTGCGTTCAAGCAAATTATTCATAGTTTTGCCATTGGAATAATGTTATTAATAATAGTTATAATACACTCGGTTATTTAATTAAATACAGTATTTTTGAGTACAAGTTAAGCAGTTATACATTTAACTATATAACATTATTTATATATAACTAATAACCATTGTTATACAAAACCACTAAATCTACCCAATAGCTATTGTCTGTGTTTTCAACTTCAAAGTAATAATTTATATTGACAATATTTTAGTTTCATGATTTAGAATCAGTGTTGGGTAAGTTACTTAAAAAAAAAAAAAAAAAAAAAAATGATAAACTACAAATTCATTACATAAATATAATGCAATTACATTTTACATTACTTAACTAAAATTGTATTGAAATTACTTAAAGCACTACTATAAAAGTACTGACATATAGAACATGTTAATTATTGTTACGTTACTACCCACATTGTTAGGGGAAATTGTAATCTGATTAATAATTAAAAATTACAATAACTATTTGTAGTTATTAATCATAAGATAAAATAATCTAATCAATAATCACAATATCAAATTATTTTAAATTATTAAAGTAATAATGTAATCATCATGTTGATTATGATTACAAAATATTTTAATTTATAATCTTGACTCATTTTAATAAACATTGATTAATGATGACCGTTATAGTATATTTTATATGTATTATATTTATTGGTTATAAGTAGACTATTGTAAGAACACAAAATAAATAAAGAGTAAATAAAACAATAATATATGTAATTATTATAAATTATGGAGAATAAAAAATTACAATAAAAAAATAATATTATTTTTAGAAAAACTATTTTTTAATAATAAATTAAATGCAAATATAATAATTATAATAAATATAATTAATTTAGATACTTCAATAATAATAATTTTATAATGACAATATAAGTATAACAATGAAGAATGTAAATATCATAAGATTATTATAATAATATATTTGCTTTTTAATACAAGAATATTAGAAACATTTAATTATAAATGCAGCTATTGGCTGGTAATTAGTGGCTTTAGAATACCTAGATAAACAATTGACGTTTTGTAAATTGTAAATCCCTAATTTTAATAATATATACATATATAGTATATTATGTAATACAAGATTGTAACTACGCAATATTTTTGGCGAGAATGATTAACGATTACACAAATGTAATCATGATTAATGATTACTTTAAAAATTGATTAAAAAATTAATAACTTATGTAATTTAATAGATTAATTATAATTGATTATGTAATTTAATTATAAGTTAATTAATTACACCCAATGTATAACTGAGTTATTATTTAAATAGACAAAAATAAATCTTACCATGCTGCATATATATAAATACAATAAACATGAAAACTGACTACCATCAACACATCTTCTAATATTGCTATTTGGTATGATAAACCAAATACCCCAATGAACACATAAACTTGGAATATTAATTCTAAAAATGGACGGCAAATCACTGTAATATAAAGTAAATTTTTATAATTAATATTTTGTTATAAAACCAGTTATCATAAAAAATCAATTTAATATTTATACTTTTTAAAATTACAACTAACTATACACATTATAATCATAATAAAACTATTAAACCTTCCAAATACCAGAGTGTTTTTATGAAACAGATATTATGTAGCTGACAAAATATTATTTAGTAAGACAAACTATAGGCACTTCAATAATAAATTCTTTATTCAACAGTTATATTAAATGTTGCACACAAATGAAATTTTTTAAATAATTAAAATTAAGTACTATTGCAATTTATAAAAAAATTATTTTTCTCTTTGTTAATAAATACATAATAATAATAAGTAGGTAATAAATATATTTTAAAATATATTTAGATAATATTTTCAAATAGTTAAATTTGTTTATTAGATATTTTTTTAAAAATAAAAATAACTTACATAGAAACATATTTAACTTACCTAAAAATGACCACCAAATGTTCACTAAGTAAAGAAAACATGTTCCAAGCAAACTGTTCAAAGGGTCATTAAGTTTTAAACCAGCTGGGCTTCCCATAAGCCATTGCAATATGCCCTGGAGCACTTTTATCACTTCCTGTAAAACAAAATAAACATTATAAGTACCTAAGAAATGAACACCATATATTTATATTAGATTTGATTACATGTGAAATACTTGAAATATATGAAAACAGTTCATTGGAAGATACAAAGGTAATATTGAGTAAACACAGAAAGGTTATTCCAAAAAGAGCATCACAAATACATGATATTAAATAATTAACTGCCTTTGCTCTTGACAAAGTCTGTTTATTAAGAACAAGACTCTCTATGAGCCACAGATAGTTCTTGAGGACGCCTAGTATATGCTTGAAAAACATCAGTCGTAATAATGTGAACTGTAGAAAATTTCTTTCAAAACTGTTGATAAGAACATTAAGTATGATCAATATATACTTGATAAACCTTTGAAACGCTATGATTTCTGATACATAATTGTGCTTCTGCTCATCTTTGATACTGCACAACCATTTGGCCAGCATTGTGAAACAAATAAATTTCTGTGAATCACCTTTGGATGTAAGAAAAGTCCCATAGTCGTTCAACCTTGTGGGTTCGTAGATGACAAGCACAAAATTTTCAAGCAGTCCAGGATGTAAACTAGCGTTTAAATTCCCACTGATTTCGGTTATACACAAAACATTTGGCTCTTTACGTTCAGCACAGGACCGACAAATGGTTCTTGTAAAGTGACCAATCGTCTGCACTTCACATTCTGCATTGTACACATTCTTTGCATAATTTGGAAGTATAAAATAATACTTCACGTTTTTCATGAGCTTGTCGAATCCTAATAGTTCAACGGTAACGTCACTAGTTTCCAACAACGTTTTGGGGAATAATATCACTCGTTTCTCCATTATTTCACTACTACACACGGAGACAAATTTGACATGTCTCTTCTACCACGAAACAAAATCATGACCTATTTCCATTCGAAAAAAGGGCTCAAAAGACAAAAGGATGGTTTGTTTCGTCCAGAGAACCAAATCTCGTTATTCGTTATTGGAAGTCCTAGTTGAAGGTTCGATATTTTTTTGATTTTAAATATTATTATCAATATCAATAGACTGTTATCATGTATTTATCAGGCATGAAGTCCATAGATAATAGAAGAAATATTCTTCTTATTATTTAATTTATTCTTAATAACGACCAATATTCACAAAATTATGACGGAAGATCGCATCGGAACCAAATCCAAATGACCAGAACAAATTATTTGTTCGATTTTCATCTCGTTCATTATGTATCACTTGCGTGATTATTTGTTGCCAATTTAAAATTCACTAAAATCGATTAGTCGTGGTCGAAATCTTTGTTTTGGTTTCTTATCATCGTCTAGTCTAATATTCGAGATTCTTATTCTTATCGTGATACTGACCATTGTCCTATCAGTTTAATATCTTATTGACATGTCAGCAAACGCAATGCTCGTCGTTGCGTTGAAGATAGTAGAAAATTATGAAAAATTTCTATATTTGTTTTTTTTTTTTTTTTTACAAAGTAAAACAGGAATGAACGCCATCGGTATTACATTATAAACTTTAAGCATCTACATCAAAGTAGATACATAATTAATAAATATGAACACAATTGTCTAAGTATATCATTGTACATTATTGTAAGAAATAAATATTACAATGGAAAAAAAATCAAATGATGACCAAGTAGGGAAGCCAAAAAATAAGAAACAGATCAAGAAGAAAGCTAGAGCTTCAAGTTCTGAAAAACAGGTTTGCTTAAAATCACTAATTATCCAACGATCTGAATTTTAAACTATAACAATAATAAATTAATGTGAATAAATGTGAATAAATGAATTGTGCACTCATAAATCACAACTAAAAATCAGTTTCTCTTAAATATTTTTTTTATGAAGAAACTTATTGTTTTAGTATTTATTACTATTTGGTACTATCATTTATTTATATTTTTAAGTATATTGCAACATTCCTTCATGCATTTATATGTTATTGAATATCTTCAATTAGTATTCAGATATTCCGATCAAGTTATAACTATAGAGCAGATTTCATGTTCTAAAAAAAAAAAAAATATTATGCTTATGTACTCTAAAAAAACTTTAAAGTATTCTCATATTTTTGAACATGTAAAATATGCTAAAAATATGATTTAATCATAACTGTAAACAGTTTATAGATTTGAATACATGTTACAATAAGATATATATTTTATATACTTGTATATGCCTACATTACATTTTACAATATTAATATTTACCGGTTATATTATCCCTCATATTATAAATTTCAAATTTGCTGAAACTTGAAAAGCAACCATAAACTTCAAAATATGCATTGACATTCATAATTTCTTTTGTAAATTATTTTAAATTCAGATATATAAAACAACCAATAAATAATACATAAAATAAAAAAAAAAATGTACAAATAAATATATAAATAATTAATATATAGAAATAAATAAATAAAATCTTAGCCTGGAGTATTATTATATTTGTTAAGTACGGCCAGTTTCAAATTAAAAATTCATCATGGGAACTTAATATTATCTTTAGTATAGCCCATATAACGAATTTAAATTTAAATATTAATAAAAAGAAAATTCATTAAAATATTAAAGAAAAAAATAAAACACAACTTATCAAATAATATTCTAGTATGAAATATCAAAATAAAATATTTAACAAATTTTCTAAAATTCTAAACAATAACACTTATGTAAAAATCACTTCTAAAACTAATAGTAATTACAGTAATATAAACATAAATGATAGAACTTATAACTTCATAAAAAATCCCTCTTTCTTTGAAAATACTAGCATACATAAACTTAAATGTAATCATAATCAATTTTATATAGGTAAGACAAATATAAATTTTCAAATAAAATATGAAGAACACATTTTGAAAACTAAATTAAAAAAAGACTGTGCCTAATTCAAATTTTGTTAAACATGTCTTAGAAAATAACCATAATATACATTTTGATATCAATACAGACTTAGAAATATTAAATATTCAAAATAACATTTACATTAGTTAAGCAATGAAATAAAGAAAAATAATGTTAATATTATTTTAATCGTATTAACCGATATTAAAAATAATATCTTATATCAATTTTATTGATTTAGTATGTACTTTACAATAAATTTTTAATTCAAAACTGTTCATACTTTACTTATACAATATTACTCTAGGCTAAGTTTTTTTTATTTATTTAATTGTTTTTATGCATAAACCACTTATTTATGTATTTATATATTAATTTACGATTATTAATCATTTAAAAAATGTATTTTTTATTTTATTAATAATAAATGGTTATAAAATCATATTTAATAAAATAAAATAAAAACAATAAATTATTGTACATAATTTCTTTTATATCTCTGTTCAACTCACAAATATAAAAATTAAAATAATAACAGCTAATAAAGAGTATATATGATGACAATATATAGTGATGAAAAACTATGAAAAATGAAATTATACACCGAGATCAAATAGCTATATAGGTATATTGTATATAATCTAATGTATTGAATAACGTTATTTATTGCTTCATATAAATTGATTAATTATATATTAAAAAAATTTGTGTTATGTAAAATTTAAGTTAACCACCCCAGCTATATAAGGTACCTTAATGATTACTCTTGTTACGGACATGTATAATGAAGGTTCCCAAGATAATCACTAAACAGGGGGATACATAAATATTAGATTAAATCTTACTATTAAACAATAAACGGATGTATTCACAGAAAAGACCATGAATACAAATGGCATGTAAAAAGTAGAAATTTAAAAGAACAATCACATAATAAAATATTAAAGATCAACCATATAATAAAACTAAGGTTGATGGCTCAGTAATATTGCTAAATAAATAAATTAACATAAAATAACGAGCGCTTATTTATAAGAAACTTGCCAAAATAGAAATCACGGGGCCAACTACTAAAGGGTAAAACACTCTAATGCCCATAAATGGAAAAAACATGATTATAATATAATCCTATACGGGTCAAGTGGTTTTACATAAGATATTAGTATATAAGGGGGTACATTATTTTGTAAATGTTGTAACTTATAATATTTCAATAAAAAGTATTAACTTAAATTTTGAGTCACTCTTTTATCCTTTCCTCAACTATCATTGTTGAATCGACGGCACGCAACACACTCAAGAAACTGAATGATTTTTATCATTCTTAAATCAAATAAAATATTTTTTCTTACAATAAGAAAATCACAAAATTAGAAATTAACAATACATGATTTTTTTTATGTACAATAATACAATACATTCTATAATATGAAAAATGGGCTGAATATTTTCCAACCTCCAAAATATACATTAGTATGCAAAAATAAATGTATTTCTACAAACTCTATAATAAATAAATAGTCTAAATTTTCATTCTCATTGCAATTCATTAAGCCAACAAATATTGGTAAAAACCTCAAAATTCTCTCTTTATTTATAACTGTATATACCTGCTTAAAAAAATTTACACATCCAATATGAATATTTTTTTACATAATTTTTAGTAATTTAATTGAAATAATTTGATAATAATTTTAGTATCTTATTAATGTATACCTTATTTTAACATTTATAGGAAAAAAAAGTTGAGAATATTTCTAAAAATCAAGAAACTAACGATCAAAAACCTGATTTATTTAATAATTTTAAAATAAGTATTGAAATAAATGTACTAGCAGTAATACTCTTTGCATCAGCTTTATCATCCAGGTTTTTCAAATTAGATCAACCTCGAAATGTTGTGTAAGTTTTTAATTTTTATTTCATAATGCACATATTTTTATTTAATAACATTTTTTTATAAATATAGATTTGATGAACTCCATCATGGAAAATATATTAGTCTTTATATGAAACGAACATTTTTTTTTGACACACATCCACCTCTTGGAAAGCAGCTTATAGCAGCAGTAGCATACTTATGTAACTATGATGGTATGTTTGTAGAAAAAATGTATTTGTCATCCTTATTCTACTAATTTAATTTTGAATTATAACTAATAACATTATAAAACTTATTATAAACTTATAAACTTCTTGTCAAAAATGTATTTAATCAAAAGTATCTAGTATTAATTACTCCTATTAATTAAATTAATTATATAATTAATTTTATCAATTGTTATATCAATAAAAAATGAAAGACTTGATTATTTATGATACACTAACAATTTATAAAAACTTTTTTAGGTCAGTTTAAATTTGAAAGAATTGGAAGTGAATTTACTGATGGAGTTCCTTTATTTGGATTACGTTTTGTGCCAGCATTATGTGGTAGTTTAATTATTCCTGTTGCATACCAATTAATGTTAGAACTTGGCTGTCGACATTGGTGTGCAGCTCTTGCTGCATTTCTACTTCTCTGTGGTAATTGATTATTTATTTGTATTATATCTATACTAGAATTTTATACATAGAATTTATATTTTCAGAAAATACACTTTTAACACAATCTCGCTTTATTTTGATGGAATCAATACTAATATTTTTTACATTATGTGGGTTATTATTTGTACTGAAATATAAAAGACTGAATATGAAATCACCAAGTGCATTGACATACTTAATAATTGCATCTGTTTGCTTAACTATGGCTGCATGGTAAATTATATAACTTTAAATAATAATTTAATGAACAGTGTTGGGTAAGTTACTTTAAATAATTATTACATACATGATTAATTACTTAGAAATAAAAGCAATAGAATTAATTAGTTGGTTACTAAAGTTAATACTTAAGTTAAATTGTAGTGATATTAATTTAGTTTTCAATAAAAATAAGTGACTACATTACTTTAGTGTAACAAAAAACAAATAAAAAAATAAAAATGTTTCACCCAAGTTTGACAACCAATATAAGTACCGAATATATTATTTATACTCTATAATGTTTTTTTAATTTATACAATCTATATAATATTTGATGTATAAAGTTATGCTACAAAATAACAATAATTTAGGTATATAACTATAAAATATATATGTATATATTTTACATTTTGTTAAGATCGTGTAACATTACATTGTTTTGTTTTTAATAACTGCAATTTACAAAAAATATTTTTGAAAATATATTACAGTTACATTAGATTTGAAGAAATTATTGATTTATGCGAAATTGTAAACAATACTTATATTAGAATAATTGGAAAAATACTAAGGTTAATTTAATATGATTAAATATAATATTCAAAGCAGTGAAAACCAATATTTATAAAATATGTTCATAGTATTTGTTCCCTATCAATTGTTAAAAATTATATTGTTTAATTTTCAATATTCAAAATATGTTATGATGAATAAATAACTAATTTCCATAACACCTTAATTCCATAAATTAAATTAAAATTAAATTAAAACATGATGAAAAAATATGTTGTTACGTTTAAATGTTTCTTTTATTATATTACTACCCAATGCTGTAAATGACTAATAAATAGTAACAATAATTGTGGATATATGGTTATTTATGTGTATTATTAATTTATAGTGTAAAATATGTTGGTCTACTGTCATGGCTTTTGAGCTTATGGATAATTTGTCGAGACTTCTGGGTAAATCATTTAGGTGACAAACGCTTATCAGATTTTACTATTTTTTTATGTGCAGTATTACGATTTGTTATTACATTTACAATATCAATTTCTATTTACTTTTCTATCTTTTTTATACATCTTATAATTTTAAATAAAGCTGGTCCACATGATAGTGTCATGACAAGTGCTTTTCAAGCTAGTTTAGAGGTAAGTATTAATTATTTCTTTATATTTTATTCATTGTAAATCATGTAAATTATTTTATTTAGGGTGGACTGGCATCTATTACAAAAGGTCAACCTTTACTTGTTTCACATGGATCACAAATAACATTAAGACATACACATGGAAGGACATGTTGGCTTCATTCACACACTCATGTATACCCAATTAAATATGCCGATAAACGAGGAAGTTCTCATCAGCAACAAGTTACTTGCTACACATTTAAGGTTCGTACGTTTTTATTTCTTCTTTTGCTAATATTTTTAATTATTATGTGTTTGTAAATAAATAATTAAGTATTATAATTACCTAATTATATATATTTTAAATTAAATTGTATAGGATGTTAATAATTGGTGGATAGTTAAACGACCAGATAGAAACACTCTTGCAGTAGAAAATACAAAAGATCCTGATGGTATAAAACACGGTGATATTATTCAGCTAGTGCATGGTATGACTAGTCGTGCTTTGAATTCTCATGATGTTGCAGCACCTGTATCTCCACAAAATCAAGTAAAGTAATTTTATTTAAAATTAAAAATTTTAATCACAACATTTGTGATTTGAAAAAGTAGTTGTTAAGATATATTATACCTAAACGACTACTTTATAATATGTATTATATTTTTTTTTTTAGGAAGTATCCTGTTACATAGATTATAATGTATCTATGCCTGCCCAGAACCTATGGAAAGTTGAAATAATTAATCGAGACCAGTTTGGTGATGTTTGGCAGGCTATAAATTCACAAGTAAATTTAATCTAAATATTATAATAGTTATTAAATTATTATTTACGTCTAATATCTTAAAGGTAGTACTAATTCATTTCAACTCAACACAAGCATTGAAATTTAGTGGTAGACAATTACCTGATTGGGGATTTAATCAACATGAAGTGGTTACAGATAAAATAATATCACAAGACGATACAGTATGGAATGTTGAAGAGCATCGCTATACCAAAAGTAATTCAATTTTTAATACAACAATTTAATACATTTTATGTTTTATTGTTTTTATATAATTTTATTCTGACTTAGGTGAAAATGAAAAAGAAAGAGAACGTGAACTTGTTGCTGCTGAAATGATACCATCCAAAGGAACAAAACTAGGTCTCTGGGAAAGATTTTGGGAATTACAGTATAAAATTATATTTTCTTCTCCAAACACACAAAATGTCCACTCCCACATGTATAGCAGTGATCCACTTGATTGGCCTTTAATGGTCCGAGGAGTAGCTTATTGGTTAAGCGAACATGATAATGTAAGTAATTTTAATTTAGCATAAATTATGAAATATTTATAAAATAATTTATTTATACTACAGGGACAAATTCATTTATTGGGGAATATTGTTGTATGGTACTCATCAACATTTTGCATTTTATTGTACCTAACATTTTTTGTTTTTTATTTACTACGACAAAGAAGACAAATTTATGATTTGTCTTTTGGTATGTATTTACAATGATTCTTGAAAGACTATTAAATTTGTTAAATTTTTTATAATTTTTCAGATGAATGGGAACAATTCAAAACAATTGGAGAAGTATTAGTTGTCGGCTATGGTTTACATTATATTCCATATTTCTTCATTGATCGTACATTATTTTTACATCATTACTTGCCAGCACTTGTCTTTAAAATATTACTTTGTGCTGCTTTAATACAACATGTTGCAAATATTGTTAAGTATGTAATTTAGAGTTATATATTTTTAATAATTCAATATAATATAGTTTTTATTAAATATTGATATTATAATATATTTATTTACAGGACAAAATTAGTGCTGAGATTTATATTTCATTTAAGTCTTTGTATCTGGATTTTAAGTGTAATGTATGTATTTAAAAAGTTCATTGTATTTAGTTATGGAACAACTCCACTTACATCAAAAGAAGTTTTCAAACTTCGTTGGAAAGATACTTGGGATTTTATTATTCATAAACCATAATATTATCTTAATTATTATTATTATTATTACTGTAAAAAGTTTAATTTAGTTGAAGATTGGCTTAATTTATAACTTTTAACAGATTCAGTTGTATATAGTATTTACTTTTGTAAGTTCATAAACAAATTTGATTTTGATAGATTACAGTTTAATTATAACATAATTAAAATAATATAATTGTATTATTAAACTCATTTAAAATATGTATAATACATCTACAACAAATTAAACTAAACCATTATTACTGGTTGGGCTATAAATTAAAATTATCAGTTGTCGATTAGTAAATCTTTATCTAAACTCACTGATAATAATGCTCTCTTATCTTAGATTTGAATAAATTTTTTTTTTATTTATTTTAAAAGTAACGTATACTACTTGAATGAATCTTATATGTAATAAATTATTTTTTTATATTTTTAGTTTTTACGAACAATTTTATTTTTTATTATTGAACAAAATTACACAGGGTATTACTAATTTATAAACTTATGGTATTAAATGTGCAGTATTATTAATTAGATAATGTATTTTTAGATTTATTTTTAATTTTTTAAATTTTACTCTAATAGTGTCTCTAAAATTGATGGTCAAATACACGTTGTTTTAAAGAAATCATTAATAACATAATTTTGAACTAATATGTTAGTTATAATTTTAATTTATTTATTTTTTGTTGTATACATTTTATTTCAAGTGACTGATTAGTGATTAAATATTAATTCAACGTTCAAACTTTTTACATGTCATAATTATGATGTATTATTATATAGTTAATTATTGTTACATAAACATTCATTCTTAATATATAAATACTTTTCATTTATAAATAGTTTTACATTACGTGTGTTTGACAGATTAATTAGTTTCCTTATTGAGTAATTGAATATGTTGTGATAATGCATACTTTGGCAATATTAAAATTATTTTTTTTTAGATATAATTTAATATATATATTTTGTTAAAGCCATATTTTTGTAAATCTCTATTAATATGTTGTTCTCCATTTATAAAATTTATAGTAAAATGAAATGTTATTAATCGTCTTTATTTTATTAGTTTTATACTTATTTTTATTTTCCTAAAATTTCCAATGATATGATGTATAAATATAAATTGAGTACTTCAATAATTGTTATTTAAAAAATGTATACTTTAAGTTTAAATTTTTAAACGGATACAAATATTAAAATGTATAGAATTTTTGTTTTATATGTATCTTAATCATTACATATATTTAAAATTATTTGTTTAAAATGTTTAATTATTTGATAGTTAAAAAAATAAATTATGAAGTTTATTAAAAATAATAAAGATTGCAATTTAATAGTATTCAACAATCTACTTTCAAAAAGTATATAATAAAAAGTGTTATAAATGCTATTTATTAATAATTTACTTAATGATTTATTTGGTTTAACATTTAAGAATTTTAAGCAATTTAGAATTTAAATTGTTAAATATCCATTGTTCTGCAATTTTCAATCTAAAAATTGGTTTACAACAATTTCTGTGCCAATCTGTCACTGGCCTTCCTCTTCACCTTTAGATTTCATCATTCGTCTTCTGTAATTCGACTCATTTATTTTAATCGTAGTGTTGCTTACGTTCTCAGGAATTTTTCCATCGACCATTCTTTCCAAGATTAGCTCTAAAATTCTATAAACCAGATATGCCTTGTACTTTCATTTCGCCTTTTATTTAAACTTTTCCCCACAGATCTATTCGAAATTCTTTCCAGTAGTTCTTCGTCAGCGAAGAAAAATAGACGAAATGAGAATATAAATATTGAAAAAATATGGAATGGTTATATATGATTTTTTATATACATTTTTTTTTCTCGTGAAAAATAAATGCTTCAACTTCTTAGGATATTATAATTTTATAATCTAAAATTTTTACAAATTTCAAAAGTCGTAAACATCGTTTTCTTGACCTTGAAATATTTTATTTCCACGGTTCCTTTGGGCCTAATCAATTCAGCTGATAATGAAACGATACGACGTCATCAGGATTCGATTTGTTACGCACTCGCATGATCCTTGATGAGTATCGGTTGGGATGTTATTGTAACGGTCATCTTGATTCTCTCCTACTCACCCTCTCGCCCGCGAATTTCGTGACAAAAATCATTGTGGTTACAGCGTCCTTGGCCTACTAACCCTGACCCAGGCGTTGACCACGTCGTAAACCGCTTGGTACCCACGCTATTCCAGACTCCCGTAGCTAGGGCTCTATAGTGCCTTACTGTGGCGCGGTCAACTATAGTTCACACCGGCACATTCATTTCGCCTATCCGTGACGTCCGCAGCACACGTCGGTTAACGAGTCTCACGAAAGCATTGTCTTGTTTCACCTCCCTGTCGTGGTACGTAGTGTACACGTCTGGACGCGTATTTATCGTCACCTTTACGCGGTATCCACCTGTTGTGTAATAGCGTTATGGATCTTTCGTTGACATCAAAATACTTTACTGAAAACCCGCCGCACACGGAAAAGGTAATTCGTAATCCTTGGGCCACAACGACCCGGTGTCTAATCGCACCGATCGGTTTTTTAGCTAAAGGTTGACAACCCTAGTAAGGCTTCATTATTTTCACGGCAACACCAACTTATATTCCTTCCGCGTACTGGCGGAAATGGGAGTTGTGCCGTCATATAGCTCTCTTAAATATTAGTTGCTGTTAACATGCTTCTCTGGAGATTTTCTCTCACATGCTTTTACAACGAAATTATTGGTTATATTACTATTCGATCTTAATCTGGCTATCTATTAGTGTCAGCTTTGAACATTTTTAATTTTAATTTTTTTTATTTGAACATCGAATATAATAAAATATAATAAATTTCTATCAAAACTATTTAGTACGTATGCAGTTTATTTACCAGCGATTTACTTGTAACTTACAGTTGCTGTAATTATATCTATTTTTACATTTAATATGACAGTTAATTATGTGCTTTGCTTTATAGTTATTTTGCTATAAACTACTTCAGTTGATTATAATAATTTTATTGGTAATTCTGAACTTATCAAATTATGTTATTTTAATTCCTGTACATTTAAAAAAAAATAAACAAATTTTGCTATAAATACAAATGTACACTACTCAATATACACAAAAGAATAAATTAAAAAAAAAGAAGAAAAATAAGGTTAATAAAGATATCATTATTTTAGGAATAGTTTGACGGTACAGTAGATTTTTCTGAAATTTGTAATTGGTTGAAGTTTTTAAGGTAACATAATTCAATAATCATTAAACATTTTAATAATTTACATTAACACTTTTAAATGATATTTAATAACGTATTAATACAAATTATTAATATTAATTTTTAATCCAATTTCTCAATAAAATTTACAAAACCATTGAATTATTTTTATTATATTTATTTTTAATTACCAATTATCTTAATTATTTTGATAGATACCTGTATTGCAAAATGGTCTTTATTAGTGGAATAGTAGTTGGTAAAGTTGTTTAGTAAAATGTAATTTTAAATCACCAACTAAACAAATTGGTTCTTAATAAGTTTCTAAATCGGCCACTGTCAAATTATACCATTAATTAAATGTATCGATAATAGTTACTTATGTAAAGATTCTTTAATTGGTGCCTTTTGATGAATCATAATACATATGAATATATATCACATTATAAATTAAAAATAGATTATTGTGCCATAATATTATTTTTTTAAAATTACTTATAATTAATAAAAATTGTCTTGCTTTAATAATTTATTTTCTAATACAATAGCAGTGTAACGTGTCTAAAATTAAGGTTGTGACTTGTTCTGTAAAAAATTACAAAATTATCATATATGAGTCAGAAATTTGTTATAATTTGAATAATACTTAGATCTCATGTAATTCTGTCTTAGTTTTTAGTAGTTCTTTATTTAGGATATAGTTTTGAAATCATCTCATAGCTGAATATTATTTATCATTTATGTATCAACAGTTGAAAAATAAACAATCTTTTTAAGTTCTCATAGACTGTTAATTTTTTTTTTTAATAATTTTGAATTTTATTTAAATTATTAAATTTACACATTTTTTAAATATGTTTAGACTCTTAGTTATTTGATTCATTTTTAAATATTTAAATAAATAAAAACTATAATATATGTTATTTTAGAAATTAGAAGAAATTACAATAATACATATTTTCATTTGGTGAAAAATAAATTAAAGTAAAAACATTAGAAAATATTATGGTTTCATATGAAGTTATTTTTAGTTTTGCATTATTCCTTCACATTTTCAAACATATTGTAAATAGTCATGATCTATTTGTTAGTACTTTTTATATTTCTTGATTGAGGCTTCTATGAACATATAAAAATACGTGTTTGTGTTAAATCATATATATATATTTTTAAATTCTCAGCAAAGAAAGGAATATATTAATTTTATCATGGATGTGTACTAATTATTTATCTATTCACATGATTTTAACTAGGATTGTTCCAATCTCCAACTTATTTTTTTTATTTGATAAAAATGTATGTGTTTTGGGTTTTTTTGTTTGAGGTAATTATTTTAATTTTCTGACAGTTTTCCTAAAAATTTAGAAAAACTGACGAAAAATGATTTGCAAGTGCTCATTTTATATTTATGTCATAGGTTATAATTTAATTGATAATTAAAATAAAATTATTTTATTCAATCAAAATGTTTAAAGCTTTTTATTTTGCTGATTTTAGAAATTATGTCTACAAAATGTATCATGTATAAATGTAACATAAAAGTTTATCATTTTTATATTTCTAAGAATATAGTTATAACTATCCACATCTTCACAAATTCAATAAACTTGAGAATATTAACTCTGGGTTCTACTATTTGTTTATATGAAAATATTTTAAGGAAAAAAACAAAAGCACACATTTTTTATACATATTTGTACTTTTTTAATCACATTCAATTTAAAACAATAAGTTAATTTTATTCTTCCTCAGTTTTTCTTGTAAATATAACATGACATGTTTTATTATCATTCTTTTTGTCGATAATGGCCACTGAAATTGAGCTCTAACTTGTTTTTGACATTGTACAAATATTAAGCCCAGTTTACACGCAATGATTTATTATAATTATTTGTATCAAGTAAAACGGAGTGTGATACAGTATATCATACATATTAATTAGAATGTAATCCAAGCTTAGATTGAAAAACTGATAAGTGTGGATTCATTTTATACAAAATTAAATGATAAATTGTTACATGTAAATACAGACTTAATGCATTGTTCAACTTTTCGTTAGTTTTAGATTTAACTTTCTCCTAGACTATTTAGTTTCAACAACTTAATTCAATTTTTTTTTAATTATTTTAGAAGTTTAAAATTTGATTTGAATGGTGCTTTTTGTTTTATTTTATGAGAACATCTGGTTTACGGTAATTCTGTTGCATATATACTAAGGGACATTATGGTAAAAAACCACAACAGCAGTTCTTCTATATATCAAAAATCACTAAAATAACTGAATACTACTAAGAGTGAAAAGAAATACAGTTGAAATTGAAAAAGAAAATTGAGGAGAAATTGGAAATTTCTAGATAATTTCTACAATAAATCATTGCGAGCAAATCAACATTTAAACAGATTTCGATAATGGTAAAATATTATCCGTGCATAAATATAATATATTCTGAGTTAATTAAATTGATCGCAGCATCGTTAAAACAATTAAAATCCTTGCTCCGAAAATTAAGTTTTTGTATTTTTTAAACAGTTTGATAACAAATTTCGAACTGTATGATAACGCGCAGTGACAACAAACAACTATTACGGGTCGGAACCAACCGATGGGAAACGTTTCGCCCTGCTTGAATTCTGCCTCCCGTGTTTTCTCAATAATTTATTTAGCGTTATCATCATTGATTTTACATATCCGCAGTTGTAAACCGAACATTTTGTTTAGATGTCTTTCTCTATAGAAATATTGTTACAGTTATTTCCACTCCGGTTTAACGATTGAATGAGTTCTTTATATAGTTTTGAGATTTTGCCAACTAAGTTGTAGACGTAAGGAAAAGTAAGTATTTGTTTTCAATTTTATACTTTTGTTCATTAGTAATATTACATTAGGCTTGTGGCATTGGAGCATTTCAATATTTCGCTGTAGTGCTGATGAATTGTAAATCTATACAATACCTTTTTACCTATTTTACTGGTCTGCCTATAAACTGTTTACAATCTATATATGTGAATGCCACTCAGTTTTGCTGTTGAATTTTAATTTGGATAATAATGGCAGTTGACTTTTCTATGCGGTATTGGGTGTATATAGGAAATGTCTTGTTGTTTGCAATTAGTTATAATTATAATATTGGGTCTAATACAAATCAGTTTTTTTATTGTGTTTAGTTATAGTGTCTTATTTTAATTTATGTTTATGCTGTATTATGTAGACTGTAATTGATATTTGATGTGTTTTCAGACCAATATTTTCTGAATATACTATTGGTATTTTATTTATAATGACTATTATAGAATCTGTATACCTATTATTATGATTTATCTAAGAATTATTATTATTATTGTTATTATTTTGTATGATTTATTGAATATGTGATAAAGTATTCTTGATTAAGTTAAAAACCTACTTTTTTTATTGTTTCTCAACTATCCTATTGTTTTAAAATGTGTGTTAAATGTTATAGAATTTAACACAATAGTATCAGATATTTAATAATAATAAAAAAATCATTTAAATACAATTGAATCTGTAGTAAATATCCAAAATGAAAGAAATGCTTGGTGGATGCAGCGTATGTTGTGATGACACGGGATGGACTGAAAACCCCTTGGTGTATTGTGATGGGCCTAATTGTAACGTTGCTGTACATCAAGGTAAGTTTGCTGTCATTAGCACAGTAGTTGTCAAATTATTAAAAATTGTACTATTTGTTAACACCTAGTTACACATTATAAATTTTGGTTGAATTTTCAAAATAGATATTGTTTAATTTATTTAAAATCTTATAACAGCTTGTTATGGAATTCGAATTGTACCCAAAGGAGAATGGTTTTGCAGGAAATGTGAAGCATTTAAAGAAAAATCTATTAAAGTGGTTCGTTTAAAATTAGAGTCATTTAAAAACTCTCCTTAGAATGTAAGAAAATTTATAGAATTACTTTCAGAAATGTGAACTATGTCCATCTAAAGATGGTGCCCTAAAACCTACTGAAAATGGGAACTGGGCTCATGTTGTTTGTGCATTGTATATACCAGAAGTTACATTTATGGATGTTACTACTATGGAACCAGTAAAATTGGGTGCAATACCCAAAGACCGCTTTAACAGAGTAAATAGTATTAAATTACCACATATCAATTATTTTCGTCTTAATAGGGCTTGAACTTTTATTTATTTAAGTTTCCAATATTTATATGATTCTGTAAACATTTTTGATTTATTTGTTATTTTTATTTTGTTAGATAATACTAGAATGGTAGATAATTTCATCTTATTAATTGTAGAACTAAATGGTATCAATGCATGTTAGTTATGTGTTGTTGATTTACAATCTAATGATTGTAATTCAATTATTTTATATTTTAATATGTTAATGAATGTTAGAAAATTAGTTATCAATTATTGTAGTATAGATTTGTGTATGATATGTGTTGTAATTTACATTTATATAGTTTAATTGATTTATATTTTTCCTAACTGCTTTTTATTTTAAGAATATGTTAATCAAAATTTTTTGATTTTTTTTTTTCTGGAGCCATTAATTATTAATCAAGTATTAATATTGTTTTAAACACTTGTTAATTATTATAAGAAATTTAAATTTTTATCTTATAATTAGATTATTTCAAATGTTGGAAATTAAAATTCCATACAAAATTATTAATTTAGTGTAGAATAAGTTATAGTTACATTTATAAAATTTGAATAACATAACATAAATTATAGAAATAATAATCACTTTATTGATAAACGTTGAATAATTAATTTTATAATTTATAATATATAATATATTTTAATAATTATTTAAAGCAATGAAGAATAATACAAAAAGCTTATTAGTATTTAGTTTATCATTGTACAGTTTTTGCATGGCATAAAGCTTAGTATTTTACTTCAGTACATCTATAGTACATCTACTTTCGCTTATTTGATAGTATTTATATTTCTTTTCTTGAGTTTCAAGCCCTTGTAGTTTTATTAAAAACTGTACAACTTGTAGTATAAATTTTGAATTATCTTTTAAAAAGTAAATGTATGCATGATAATTAATTATATCATTGATGCTATTTATATATTCATTTTTCAGTCATGTTATATATGTGAAGAAAAACATAAAGGACCTAAAGCAACAACATATGGAGCATGTATGCCATGTAATAAATCTGGTTGCAAATTAGTATTTCATGTGACATGTGCTCAAAGTGTTGGTTTATTGTGTGAAGAAGCAGGAAATTATTATGATAATGTTAAATATGTTGGTTATTGTAAGCATCATTATTCCAAGTTGGTTAGTATTTTACTGCTTTTCGTCTTTAAATATATTTAATATAATGTATTCTTTTTATTAATATTTATAAGTGAATATTATTTTTTTTTACTTTTAGAAAAAAAGCAACAATGTTAAACCTATCGCTCCATATCGCCCTCAACATCAATCAGAAAATTCATCATCAGATACTACTCCAGAAAAACTACCAAATTTAAATACAGATTTAGACACTCAAACTTCAAAACCCAAACGAAAATTAACCATTATTAATAATTTAGGTTTGCATCCAAATTAGATATTTAAACAAAATAAAAATATATGTGAGCAATGTAGTTAGTCCATAAATGTATATTATTATTTATATTCACTATGTCTATGTTATATTAATATTTGGTTGTAAAAGTATCTAATTTATATTAATATGTATTGTTTACTGATGTAAACTTAAGTTCAACTGTTCTTTTATTAGAAAGTGTAGGAGGATATTTAAAACAATAACTCAACTTTAAGTTTAATACTATTTATTGTGAAATATTCCAAGTCTAGAACATTGATCAATAAGTAAACTGGTGTGCAGGTGTTAGCTGAGATTGGACTAAGACACATTTAAATATTGGTCTGTTCGGAACTATCTTATATACCTTGTTCTCGTATGAAACTGTAGTTCTTCCTTTTTCTTAGAGCTGAATTAAATATTACCATATTTAAGTAATTTTTTATTTCATTATTATATATTGAACTTTTTACATTGATCCATTAATATTTTATCTTGATTGTTTTTTTTCTTGATTACCTATCGTATCCTTAAGTGATTAAATTCCCGATATCAATGAATCGCATAGCTACTTTAACTATGATGGAACATTGCAATTTGTATTTGTAATTGTTTTTCTCTGTGAATTTTCAGTTATTTCTACCATACTACTGGTACCTTTGATTATATAAAACATTATTCTAAAACTCTTAATACTATTTATGTAGTTCCACCCATTTAGTAATATTCATAAGGGTTTTCTTTTATGTATGTCCATAACAATTTTATTGATTCTCGTAGGCGGGCTTTGCTAACATATCTGTTATTCATTTCAGAGTATTATATTAAACATATTAAATTAACTTATCTTATATTTTATAATTTTGTTTTCTCCTTCTTTGGGTGCCATATTCGTTAATGAATGTTGGAAATCATGTTAGTAATTTAATTTAATTTTAGGTGATAAAATTACAAATGATAAAAAAATCAAAGATTCAGCAAATCAAAACATACCAAGTGATGATCATAAAAAATCAGGTCATCATACTGTAACTACTAATCTGTCTGGAAATTTAGTTATTTCAATTGGGCCAAAAATTGAAAATAAATCATCAACTAGTAAGAAGCAGGGTCTAGAAGATTCTGAAACTGAAAAGAAACAAGTTACTAAGTATCAGAAAACAAAGAATGCAATGAATATCACCAAGGCAGACAATGATCAACTTTCTAATGGGATAAAAATAACTGAAGAAACAAACTTGTATCGTATTGAAAATAAAAATACAAGTATAAATTCAAGTCAGTACAAATGTTATGTTTTCAATTGTATTAAAAAAATAGTTTATATTTTTATTAAATAATGTATTCTTATAAAGCCAAATGCAAAAACTTTAACAAGTTGTGTAATTTGTTAAATGAGCAATTTATTAAAATTAAATTAATATTTAGAAGCAATGCTTTAAATATATAATAGAACTAAAAATATGGAAAATAATGTTGTATTATTTTAATTTATCTTTTATTAAGGTGGATCTACAGTTAATTTATCCAATATGCCTGAATCAAATACGTTAAAAAAAGAAACCAGCATTATTAGTGTTCCTTCACATGATAAACAAGTTTTAAAAACAGAAGGCCCTGATAAAAAAGTGTAAGTAAAAATGTACATTAGTATGTTGTATAAAAGTAATATTATATATTAAATATGGTTTTAAAATAGCACTCATATTCCTCATATGTTGGGAAATTCATTAAATCCAACATCCAGTGTGGCACAAAAAATGGAAAATAATTTAAATGAAGAAATGGAAAGACATAGAATGTATAATAGTGAACAAAACTCATCAGCTAATGCACAAAAACATGTTTTACATCGAAATCAAAGACCAACACAAAATCATTTGGTTTGTTAATCAAGTTATATCAATATATATATAGTATGGAGTAGAAAATTATTTCATTATTTTAGTTGTTGTGGTATTTTATCAAAAAGAGTTGACATTTCTGAGTATGGATACAAATGTCAACATTACTTCTTGTTGAAATGCTTTTAGTCTTTCTGTTCCATTAAGTAATTAAAATACACATTTTTATCAAATTTGTTATTTTATAGGAAACGCCCCATACTCAAGGACCTTCTGCATGGCCTTCATTTTCAAATGGAATTAATGTTAACAATAATAACACTTATGCTTTAGAAGATTTGCTTGAAAGACAATGGGAACAAGGTGGAGCATTTTTAATGGAGCAAGCCCAACACTTTGATAGTATGAAATAGTAAAACAAAAATTTGTAAAATTTCTAACTTAAACGGTCTTGTTTATAATATTATAGTTGCTTCATTATTAACATGCTTGTATCAATTGAAAAGTGAAAATATGATCTTGGAAGATGAATTAGCAAATTATACAAGACGTCGTGATCACCTATTAGCTGTTAATGCACGTCTAGCAATTCCACTTATACCTCAAAGTAATTTATTTATATGACCCAATAACATTTTCTTAAAAATTTTATAAAACTTACTTATTTATATGTTATTAATTTTAAGATAATAGAAACCGAACACCGGCACCTCCTACTAATAATCAAACAGATGCTCCTCTTCCTATTCAACCGCCAAGATCGAATTATCAGTCCAATAATAGAAATATTGATTCATCAATGCAACATAGATACCAAAATCATTCAATAGCCAACAGGTTTGTTTAACTTATAATAAATATAATTATCCTTAAATAACTAATCTATAATTTTAAATTAATAATTTATAGACATCCAGCTCATCATATGTCAAATAATATACCTTCCCAAGTAGTTATAAGAGGAGGTATCCAAGAGCCAAGACCAGACAACCGAAGACAAGTCAACCAAAATATGAGCGCATTGAATCCTAATCCTATGTTCCAGGATAATACACAACAACATTCTAATATGACTGTAAGTTAATAAAATATTAATTATTTAGTGTGTTTTTTAAATATATACAATGTTTTCATAGTTGCCACGCCATCAGATGGATGGTCAACCAAAGCATAGTTGAGAACACGCTAATTGCTCATGTACTGAATGTACTTCATTTCTAGCTGAATACGTCTGGAAACAAATTACTTAAAACTTTACTTATCTTATTCAAATTCATTTATAATTATTTTCTTCGTGTACATTTAAGATTTACTTCAAATTCAGTTAAATAATATTCTGGAAGGATATTTTTTATTTTTATCATGTCAATTGTTAGAAATTTAGAACAAAATTGAGCATCTTTACATTTATGTATTTATTAGCTAATTAAAATCCTTAACCGTAGATTTCTTACAATACCAAATACAATAACATTTTCATTATTTTTCCCATTATAATTGCTACAAGTATATTTAATTTATTACCACTGTGGTCTTATAAAAAATATATTAAAAGTAAAATATGTTTGGTTGGTGAATTATTTACTTAAAAGGTTTTTTATTTTATTTTTAATTACGATTTGTATAGTACGAAAAAAAAACTTAGATACCAATGTTTTATAAATTAAAATAGTCCAAGCATTAAATATTTCATAACATATTAATTTGTTTAGAAAAATAATTAATTAATAAAAAATTTTAAAAATTAATTGTTGGTTATTACATTTCAATCTTAAAACTTTTAATTCTTTATCAAATGTTTCATATTAATTAATAATAATAAATTGTTTCTATTTTTTACTAGTTAATGTCCATTTATTATTTTTTATTCATTTTGTTATGTTGATCATAAAATGATGGCAATAAACAAATTGATGTATTGCGATCTCTATTTTTATTTTTATATCAAATATTGTTATCAACTATTTGATGTCCACAAATATTTTTTTAGTTATATAATAATACCTAACTTAATTTGTATGAACTAATTGTAAGAGTGTTTCTAAAATAATAACTAAACTCAATTTGATGAAAAACTGAATGTTAATAATATCAAATTGATATAAAATTATCCACGTATTATTGTACTTAAATATTATTTACTTAATCATATTTATGTGCTATTTATATTAAGTCCTAATGTATATTCAAAATATTTACCTATCGGTATTATACTAAGTATGTCATTACAATTTAATTTTAACATTATAATTTGATAAAAAAAATGTATCATTGAACATTATTATTAATTAGAAAAAAACTGTTTTTTTATTGCTAACTTTGGTACCATGTTTGGAAAAGTAAGCAAATATATTTAAATTAAGTTATAATTAAGTAAAAGCTGTACTTAACTAGGTGTTAAATGCTTGGTTTTGTGTATTGCTGTACTTAGCTGTCATACAAATGTTCCATATTTCACTATTATTGTTATGTTATATATATATATATATATATATATATATATACATATTAATAGGTTGAAGTTTGATTTTTTTGTTTTTTTTTTTTTTAAATTGTGCAACTTAAAATTTGTTGTATCTCACTCCATTATTTTAATTGATATATAATTATTTTTAAGATAGTTAAAAATTTAAGGACATTAAACTAATATCATATTGTTTGAATTTTTGTTATTTCTTAAATTACAACAAATTTGAACTTAATATTGCATAATTATTTATTGTATTTCCTTTTGTATAAAAAATAATCCATTGATTTTTATTACTATGGTCAAGAGATCACTTCTAGTTAAGAATTGTTTAGATTTGTCTACAAATTTGTATACATTTATAATGTGACAGTTATGCATTTTCTCTTTTAACATGGATGTTAAAAATATTCAATGGTTTTATTTATCATAATATATAAATCATTTCCAATAAATTTAGTTCTGAACAAAGATTGAGTGCAAGTTAAAATATTATTTAAGCAAATTTTATTAGTTTTTTGACATTATATTATATAAATTATTAAAATATTTCCATGATAATTTATATAGATTGAAATATTTAACATACTTTCACTATTTACTAAAGTTACATAATAATGTATTTGATTATATATTTCCTTGTATAGGTCCTATAGGTCATACGGTCATATATTGCCACTTTTAATAACCTTTATGCAAATAAGAGACAGGAGTTGCCTATTTATAAATAATTTGAAAATAAAAAGTTGTCGATTGTACAGATTAAATTTTTCAATCTAGTGTCAAATAAAAGTTACAATTACACTGGTTTAAGCTATTTTATTTATACTTCATTATAATATTATTTAATTTCTTTCAATATTATTACTATAAATACAAGTTTATAAAAAACATAATATTTAATATGATACATATATCTATATAGAACTAGAGTAGATATAGAAATATTTAATTAAAAATTAAAATATTTGCTTACAGCCATTCTCTAAAATGACATTCTCACTTGAATGTCTAAATCCAATAATGTATTTTCATTTCTTTCTAAGAAATGTAAGCAAACTGATATAGATTATTTCTTTAATGCTATTAATCAGGAAGTAAAATAACCATAAGTAGTTACTACAACATAGTTATTATTTTAAATCGAGTCTCTTCATAACTATTTACCCAACTCAGAACAATGAACACTGCATTTTGGAAATTGAGTTCTTAGATACCTATCTGTTATGTAAATTTAACCAACAATTGTTGAGTTTTAAAAGTGTAAAGCCCAATCAACAGCGGTCAATATTTTAATTGCAAAATGTCAACAACCAATTGACAAGCGTTGATTTTTGTTTAGGCATATAAAAAAAACTTATATCGACATAACCAATTATGTGTTCAACAATAGCTGCGTGCCCTTCGAGCACGTTCGCCTTTACGCTGCGCAGTCTTGTATCCGCATTGATAGGTTCATCTACCTTGGTCCAAGCTCGTCTACCGCGTTTCACGCGTACAGTGTTCGTTTCAATTTCCGACGATAATAACCGTAGTGCCATGTTATCATTCATTAACATCTCCGTTGCGATTTGTGACGATACAACCGACACGAGTCTGCTAACTTCAGGTAATTAACAAAATCGTACGACGTACACCGCACCTCTTAAGACTTCCGGGCGCGCGCCCAACCGGTACTATTGTGTAATCGCGGATCGACTCGGAATGTAAAAACGACTAGTACTCGACTAATTTTTACATTCGTAGAACGACCGTTTGAATATTTAAAACGGTAAACGGTAATAATTTTAAACAATAATCCGGAGTCTAATTCGTAGAACTCGAATTTTCGATAAATCAATAATTCTCTCGTCGAAAAATAAACGATATAAGTACATATTGCGGGTAAAACCGAGTTAATTGGATATTTTTAACTCAATAGAATCGTGTTCGTCAAAAAATCGGTTTCGCCGTATACTATTCGTATGAAAATCGGAGTGATCGCTAACCGAGTTCAAAACATGTTTAACAACCTGTACAGGTAGGTAGTATTATTATACTGTAAAGTAGGGTTGTAACATATTTTTACGTACGTTTAAAATGTATACCATATAACACATAATTATATACGTCTTATACCGTATAAAAATAAAATACATTGTAAACATAATACATTTATAATAAAAAAAAAATAAATATAATTTATGATTAAAAATTGTGGAGCTATTATTAACTAACCAATTATTATTAATAATTATCATTATCTTAACGCTGGTGTATTTATAGTAAATTAAATTGACTTGCGATTTTTTTAACACTTGTTATTCTTAAATTATTATAAGATTAAACACAAAACAATTTAAGTATTTAATAGTCATTGTTTAAATAATTGTATACGTGTAATTATTATTATTTTTTTACAGAATATAAGTATAAAAGGAAATAAAAAAACTAATTTTATTTGTATAAAAAAATTTCATATTATTAACTTTGCAACATTTAAATTTTACTTTATAATATGAATGTAATAATATATTATATTCTGTGTCTGTAGCAATATTTTATTATTTTTCTATATTTATCTTCTAGATACCTATTCAATAAAATGAGAAAAATAAATTGCAAACAAATAGATTTTTTTATAATTTATGTTACGTAATAACATAATAACACATAATATTTTACTACCTAATATATTTTTACTTAGTACATAAATTAAAAACTTAACTTCATATGTAAAATAAAAAATATTTATTAATTTTTTTAAAAGAAAATTTCAAAAATAACATATTGTACACGAATGAGCTTATACCTTTAGATTTTTCAGATTATAGAAATTAAAATTCTGAATTTTTAACCTCTTTAATATTGTATGTGTAACTACTTAATTAATAATTTTGTTGTAGTCCAGTGGCATACAGGGAGGTGAACAAATATTGCTAATTTGTTCTTGAAGGAGAGGGGGTTTCAAAATCAACAGGTGTCTGAGAGACTTTAGTTACAAAAATACTTATCTAATTTAAAAACTTCATTACCTCTATTCCTATAAAATAATTTGGCCCACAATGCCAAAGCATATCTTAGATTTGGCCCATCTTAAAAAAATGTTGGAGACCCCTAAATTAGTGAATCATAATAATTGTATTATGTAATAATAATTTTATTTTAATATATGTATATACTTTGGAATTTCCTCAAAATTAATTTTACTTTTTTATTGATCATCTCATCTAGTAATGAAACCTTAAAATTAATAATATAGTATTGTTTTTATTGTTTCATTGGAGCTATTAATGAATAAACAATATCAATGGTCATAATGGACTTTAAATATTAAATATTTCTGTATAATATTCATATAATTTATATTATAAATTTATTATATTTCAACTATAGTAGTCTATACTACTATAAATTATTTTATACAATATACCATATTATACCTGATAATATGATATATGTGTATAATATAAAATCTTAATATCAACTATTTTCATTCTGTGTTCAACCAGCAGCTATTGCAAGTATGTTCTATTTGTTGATACTTAGAATTTTAATATTAATTTAATCTACAATTATTTAAATTCCTGTTTGGTGTATTCCTAAGCAATTCATTTTTACAAGTTATACAGTTACATTGTAGCAGTATTAAGAGCAAGAGCAGGTAAATTAAATATTGATTTTTGGGTTAGATAATTATTTTATCAACAACAATTTAACAGAGCTTTTGCTCTTGATATTTCTATAGTAAGTATTAGGTTAAGCACTAAATAGATGGTTGGATGTAATTTTATTTAACTGTATGTCCTCTCAAAAATCCTCTATGTGCCACTGTTACAGTTTAAATTTAAATTCTTAAATTAAATTGATGTTAACAATAATTTATTTTGATACTTGGATTATTACTATTATCATTTGTATTAGTTCTTATAACTTATATTACTGTAAACATTTAATTCATATTATATAATATTAATACAGATTATATAAAGTATATTCTGATTTATGATATTAATATCAAAGAAACAAAATGTTTTAAATATTTTCTGATTTATATATCAAATAAATGTTGTGTTTTAAGTGACAAATAATTACTCATACAATAAACTTAAAAATCATAATGCTAAAATAGTATGTATATATATTACTTGTAAGTAAATTAATGTTTTTTTAAATTAAAATATTTGTAGTGCCCTTATTAATTTTCTTGATAAATGTTTTTTTTCTTTGAAATAAATTAACAATTACTACATTTATTGAACAACCAGTTTACTTTCCATCTTCTTTTTTCACACTAGCATTCACAACTCTTACATAGTTTTTGTTGCTATCACTATATCCCTACATCTCTCTTGTTCTTGAACAATTTTCTTCCATTTTTACACTTCCAGTGCTTTAAGATCCTCTTCGTAACGTATAGCCATCTCTTTTTTGGTCTATCTCGTGGTCTTTTCCCTTCCGTTTCCCATTCCATGACTGTTCGGATGGTTTCTTCGCTTTTTTTCATTATATGTCCCTTCTACTGTATTCTGTATTCATTAGTTCTTTCTGAAATTTCTTGTTGAACTTATTTTGCCATTTGTTCTTATCTTTGTGTCACGCACTGGTCTGCATATCATCCTCCATATTTTAAATTTTCTAAAGTTCTAATTTGTTGTTGTCCATAATTTACATCCATATGTGAGAATAGGTTTAATTATTGTTATGTACAGTCTTAATTTTATTTACTAGGAAAGAATTTTGAATTTAAGGAATTTAGATAATGCAAAAGATGATCTTCTATCTTTGCTATCCATACACTTAACTCATGTGACGAATCATTCTTTGTACTCAGCAGTATTTCTAAATATTAAATTATTCAACATTTTCAAAAGCTATTTCATCGAGGTCATCAAGAATCTATTTCATCAATGCTCTTGGTCTGGTTTTCAATCAAGAAGCCTTATTATTTTGTTTTTTTTTGGTATTAATCCAACTTTCTCTGCAGCTATTTTTAGAACTGTAGTTAACTCTAAAGCACCTTCCAATGATTCAATTAATGCATTCAGATCCTATGAAAAACATAGAATCAGTACTCGGTGATCATTGATTACTATCTTAATTTTTTTTTTGCATCATTATCACTGCTTTTCCTAAAGCTAAATAAAATATCGAATATAGTGTGTTACCTTGTTTTAAACCAGTTTTGTGAAAGTCTTAAATAATGTCCTGTCAACCTTTACCTGATAATGCATTCCTTCCATACATTTTGGTAAGTGGCACAAGTTGATTGGATATACTAAATTCTTGCATAATATTATACAGGATCTCTATGAATGCTGTAACGTGCCTTTAGTGGATTGAGGACGCTACTAAAATGTTTTGATTGAATAATACTTCTAAGTGTTTTAATATAAGTTCAATAATTTAAACTTGAAAGAATAGAGTATGATACTTTTATTTTACACTTAGAAAAATCAGCAAAGTAATAACAATGTAAATATGACTGTTGTAAGCGGAGTGTTTGTACTTGATGGCTGGATACGTCTGATGTTGGTGGTGAAACGGAGCCCTTATATACTCTGTTTGATTTTGTTTTCACCACCTGGTTGCCCTTGGCCTTCATCGTCAAATTTGAATGATGACGTTGTTCGCTATTTGTAATCCGCACGTGGCTTCTTCTCTGTTGTTATTATTTGGCCATTTCACAATTTGTTCATGGTCAGATATTGATTTAGTGATTATGATCTGCGCGTGGCTTAGCTTTATATTACAATATATGTGTGCAATAGTTAATTATATAATTTAGAAGTATTGTACATTTTATCCTTGTACGACTCGGAAATATGCGTATTATTATTTGTTAGTAATTACATTACAATTATATTATATATAAGGTGCATGTTACAATGCTATCATAAGCTTTTCCAACATCTGAGCCATTTGACGCGGCCACAGTTGTTGCCGGTCCAGGGAAAGACATATACCTTACAGTTGTTGCCGGTCCAGAGAAAGATATATACCTTTTCCGCTAATCTTTTCTCCCTTCTAATTGTTTTGTTTCCTATTTCTTTATTGGTTTTGTATTTTTTGTGGTTTCTGGAGTTGCAGCTACGGAGAATGAGTATACAAAAATCAAGTGTCAGTGAGAATATGAAGTTTAGACTGGTGAGAGGTAGTCCCTATTTCGGCCTTAAATGTCTGGCCTCCACCATTTAGTTTGGCATTTACTCTTCCTGCCTAGTCTTCTGATATACCTTAAACATGAAGTGTCGTATTTCCTTCATACCATACATTATGACTTCTGCTTGGATATTGTTTGACCCAGGTACTTTCCATTGCTTATGGCTGCCTACTGCTCTGTTGGTGTTTTTCTGAGTTTTGTAACTTATTGAAGCTTTTTGATATATTGTCTTTCCCATGGAGTTTATTATGTCACTATTGAGTAATTATATGAAATGCGTTCTCCTATCTCCTATACAAGATAGGAGATAGGAGAGCATATTAGAACCTTTTTTTTCATGTTCCATGATTATAGATCCATTTTCCATCTGTATTTCTTATCACTTTTAGGCTCTAGTTGAATTATTAATAGTTCTTGATCATCTTGAAAAAGTTTCTTGAGTTGCTTTGAAAACCAATTTTTCCCTTACTTTATATAATATTTTAAATTCTTAGCTATTTAGTTGAATTTTCAATGAACTGAACAATGTCTTTGTATTATCACAACATTTATTTGATGAAGATAGACAATGAGACAATACAATGGACATAAGTTTTGTTATGCACATTATGTAAAACTAAAATTATGACACCAATAGGTAATGAAATTTAAATGTACCTATCTAATAAAAATATCTTTTTAGTAACCTTGCAAGTATATTTTTACCTTTTAATGTGTCAAATCATTGATTATATATAAGTAGGGCTGGAATTTTAATGCCCTAAAAAATTTCAAAAAATGCCCTTAAAAAAATGCAAAAAATGACTTAAAATACTCAAAAAATGCATTTAAAATATATTTATTATAGGTTAAAAATTAGAAAAAAAAATTTAAATTATACTACTGTAATGTATTTTTTATATTTATTGTACGTTGTTACTTTTTTAGTTTTTTATGCTTCTGTTTACTTAATCATTCATTCTAAAATAATAATTTTAAAAGTTAGTAAATAAATTTAATATTATGTGTAACTATATTTGTAATTTTTTGTAGTTTGGGTTTATTATGAATAACCAAAAATTATAATACTAACAGAGTATAATAATATGAATGGTTATAAATAGAACAAATTATTTCTTGGGAAAAAATAATTCAAAATCGATAATCGCTATAACACTGATAAAAAAGAAATAAATTAGAATTTAAACAAACTTTAAAAATTGTTTAAAAACTATTGACTTACTTCTTAGTAAAAGTTTTTGACACCAACATTTTTCTAAAAATCCGATTTACAAAACGGCTATCTTGATTTTTTTAAATATTAAATAGAACAGATTTTAATTTTTTAATTTTGCATACATGTTAGAAAAAAATTTAAAAATATTTTGAATGTAGCGCATACGACAATTGCCATTTAAAAAAAAAAAAGTTAAAAATGTTCAATAGAACAAAAGTTATTACATTTGTCAGTTCATCGTGAAACACCCTGTATATATATATATATATATATATATATCAGTGACATAGTGTGTATGCAAACACTTCAAAAGTTGAAAAAATATTTTTTTATATTAATAAAGCTATAATTTTGTCAATTGTTAAAGCAATTTTGTAATTTTATACTATTAATATTTTGAGGATTATCTTCTTAGGTCATTAGAATTGATTAATCCGCAATTAGCTATGATACACTTAATATATTTATTAGTGAAAGGGTTTAACAATTTGAAGAATAATAGTATGAGTTTATGAACATTTTAAATTAAAATCTTACGTAATTATAATATTAATTGTACTATAATTCAAAGGCTTTTTATAAATTTTAATTATTCCAACAATTGTATTATTTAATACTAATATTTTTATACTATTATTCAGTTGAGTCTCTATTACTTGAATTTAAAAGGAAATAAAAATTAATTTTGCTTATATATTTTTCAAGTTAGGTATATGGTTCAATTTTTTTTAAAAATATAAACAAATTTGAGTTGGCTATAATTGCATGTGTATTTATTAAATACAACTACAATTAGAAGAATTAATTTTAAAAAAATATACAGTAGAACTTCGATTAACCATGCTTATTTTCTGAAAAATCAAAAATTAGTATGGACTTTACATATTACATAAATAGTTATAATCGAACATTTTATGGTACATAATATATGGTATCGATAAACATATCAATGAAATTTTTGAATATAATAATATAAAGATAATCAATATTGTAGATAATTATTAATTATATTTTTTGAATCATCTTATTAATCATTAAGAATTATTTCAAACCAAAAAAAAAAAAAAACGAAAGCTGATAACTTCATATTTTAAGCCCTAATAACTTGTTATATATAATATGTATAGATATATAACATAATTATATTTCTAGTTATAATTAAATTTCATTATTATAAAAAGTCTTGATTAACCGTGATTTTCATTTATCCGTATGACCCCACCATTACCATGGATAACCGAGGTTCCATTGTATGTCTAATTTTTACAATTAGAAAAATAATTTGAAATGAGAGTTTGATGTTTGGAAGGTTTTAAAACAAAGTTTTCAATTCCTAAGTGCTTGAAAAGTATTTCACTTGAACCTTCAGTTTTTATAATTAACACTTACTTTCTCAAGCGATGTCTTTAGTTCTTTATAAAGACAACTACCTACTGAATATTTATCTTTCTCATATTCGTCAAGTCAAGTCTGTTGTACAGAATCTGCAAAGTTTTGATCACTTAATACTTTAGTTGTATAGACATAAGTGTTTAGTTCAGTAAATACATGAATTGTAATTTCTAGTTATAATTTTTTGTTATCTACTATAATTTTCCAATCAGAACTTCATTATTGTCTTTTACATGAATATATTCAATTTCTATTTCCTTAGACAACATTTTTTAAAACTTAAAAATTTTATTTATGAAACATAACTATAAATTATACATACTACACAACAAAAATACACGTCAACTATTGATTATTTTATAGCACAATGCATATAGTGATATATTTTTTTATAGTAAATTTATGATAGTAAATCTATTATTCTAATAATAAAATATTTGTCATAATTAACATTGTTAACTATTTTTAAATTTGACTTATCACAACAAATATTGTACTGAATGTATAGGAATTACCTAGGAACAGAAAAAAAACTTTGAGTTATCAAGGTTTTTAAGATTTGACTATATTCTACTTTATAAAATGTTTTTAAGTCTTGTACATTTTTTCATTTATAGCTGAATTTATATATGAACAGCTAAATTAAATTTATTATTTTAAATACATTCATATTAATTATTATTCTTATTTTAGGTGTGAATATTAATTATTGAAAAAAACATAATAGACTGAGATCATACAAAAATATTATTATTTACTTGGTTATATAAAATCAGATCTAACCAGTGAAATTAAGTTAAGTCATGGTAAAAATATTATTATTATTTTGAACTGATATAAACCTTTGTGGTTCTTCAATATCCTTTGAATAATTTATTTTTAAACTTAGTTTAAAAATCCAACATTAGACAATTTTATAAGAAACTAAACATACAACTGTGAATTGAATATCAAGGATTAATAAAATTGAACAATTTTTAAATTGTTGATGAACGATTTATATGTATAATATATATAGTATATCTCCAAAATGTTTTCATAAAATAAAATTAAAATTTTTTAAATTCCTAATACATATACCATTTACTAGTCAAAAAACATATTTATAATTGACCCTCCTCATTTCACACGCATACTCAAAAAATAAAATAAAATATTTTACTGGCTTTAACTTTGATACAAACTCCTTAAACAGGTGTAAATTATAAACACAAACTTATATTACTAATTATAGTTCATAAAGTATTATATTTTAATATTTTAAGTATTAATTAATATTGTAGTATTATACGTATATTGTTATAATTAATATAATTATTAATATTAAATTAAAATTATATGGCACATATTATGATAAAAACTAATTAATAACTGAACAAATATAATTTGATTTCTTTTTCATATTTAGAAGAAAAAATGTGTACCCGATTCCACCTGTTAAAAAAAAAGCAATCATTATGAACATATTTTTAATTATCCTGTTAGTCATATAAATTTTATAGTTTACCTATAATGTAAAATAATAAAATAACTATGACTAAATAAAATTATGAATAATAATGCTTTATACAGAATATATTTTATTTTTACTAACCTCAACTAGATTGTTTATTTTCATTTTTTAGAGTTAGATGAACCCTTCTCTTTTTTGTTTGTTTTCAAATTTTTATCATACTCAAAGATGTCAACATAATTTAACGGTTTCTGAAGTTTTATCTTATCATTGATTGGTTTTTGCAAGACATCAGTTATCATGAATGGTTTTAGCCAAAGTTCTGTAGGTGTATCACTAATGTTATATAAGCTTTCAGGATTATAAAAGTAAATACGGTCCAGATCCACATTTTCAGGTAAAAATTTATCATTATCTAAAATGTACTTGTAAAAATCACTAGTAACCATTCTTGGAGCCATCTAAAATAAAATGTTATTTTTACAAAGTAGTTATTTATCTTATTGCGCTGATGTTACATACTTCAAACGGAAAATAATTTTTTTCAGATACTTTATTGATTCCTTGTATTAGATTAAGTCTACTTTCAATAAAAGAAAATCTAAAATCGGCCTACAATCAAAATTGTATTAAAAATTTTTAGTTGTAAATATTTATAAAATATAGTAAATACATACATCATAATATGTGCATGGCATATCTAGCCATTCGAGAATGTCCAAAACATAAAATTTTCTTAATTGAGCACTGTATATACAGTCTAAAATGGTTTGTATGCGACGTGATCGAATATGATTATCTTGTAAGCATTGTCCATAAGGAAATAGTGATTGGAAACAATTAATTGTTTTTCCGGATCTAGCAATAGCCTTAGTTTTATTCTGAAAAAATTATGAACATTTAAAAATTTGTTGTATAGTTTCTTTAAGTTAACTAATATAATACATTTTGAGCAACAACAAAACACCGTATTCCATCTGGACAGAGCACTGCTATCCAGTTATCAATATCTTCAGGCACTTCAAACATTAGTTCTGGATTCATTAAAGACAATACATGTTTTCCTTCTGTTTGATTGAACTCAGCTCTTTTGTTTTTCTAAAGTTAAATTAGTTAATTATAATTATGTTATCAATTATAAGTAATAATTATTAAATTTAAATCAAGTCTAGTTCTTATAATATTTAGTTATTTAAAAATGTATAGTTATTTATTTTTTAAGTCATTAGAAATATCTAAGAACTAACTTTTTTTATTGTTTTTTTTTTTTAGATTTCAATAGAAATTAATTTGGTTTAATTTATGTTTCAGTATTGTTAATTATTAATTGTTATATTAAAAATGAATTGAAAAACTAATTTATTTAATAATAACTCATATATTCATTTTTAATTAATTATTAAAAATAATAATTAATAATTTAATATAAATATAATTAATAAATGTATGCAATAAACTTAGATTTTTTTTTTTTTTTTTAGTTTCATTCAGTTACACTTGTGTAAAATTGTATTTATTTGCTTAGAGATAATTAATAATTAAAGATAATTTAATTTAAAGAGATAATTAAATATATAATTGAACCTTAATTATAAATGTTTAGCCCGGCTATTTTCTTATATCTGTTACTAATTAAATTAAAAGCAATTAGTAGAAAATTTTAATAGGCATTAAAATTTTTAATAGAATATATCAGGGTTGAAACGTATAAAATATGATATATTATAAAACACATAATTTTTTTTATTTTTTATCGTATAAAAATAAAAATAACTTAAAAAAAGATATATATTTATAATTTAAACTAAGAATAATAAAAAAAAAATTATGTTAATTTTTTATTATTAATTATCAATATCTAACTGCGGACTTATTTATAGTAAATTAATTGTACTTGTAATATTTATAATACTTTTAATATGTTTGACAAAATATATATTTCGCTTTAAAATATGAATATAATAATATATTATATTCTGCTTCTGTAACAATATTTTTATTTTCTATTTAAATAAATCAAAATAATAAGATAAGAAAATTGCGAACAAAAATATTTTTTTTATAATTTATGGAGCATATATAAATTTTAACTGCTTAATATATTTTTAATTCTTAAGAGTAAAATTAAAAACATTTTATACATGTAATGTATAAGATCTTTGACAACCTTGGAATTTATTAAATGTATTAGAACAAAAAAGTTTTAAAAAATTTAAGGGTGTAGCCTTAATTGTTTGAGAACGATAATATAAATGATTAAAAAAAAAATATATATTTATACACTCGAATGATCATGTGACTAAAATCAGTAGCTCCTATTTAAAGTAGCCTTTATTTCTCATATTTATGAATTATATTATTACAAAAATATATAGGTTTGGGCATATAAAACCTAACCTATTAAAACAATAATTTACCAAATAATGAAAATATTCTATTTCTGACAAAAATGTATATCCCACTAACTAAAATAATGTCTAGTCATTCTACTTTGTATGATATTTTACATCTATTAGATAATAGAAAAAATAAATATGATTTTAAAAATATTGGACCAATTAGTCTGCTAAATTTAAAATAAAAAATCAATTACTTTTTTATATGCATTCATCAAATCCACATGATCAGTATTTTCCAATTGTCTTCTTTTATTCACTTTTTTTTCAAGGTTTCTGAAATATTACAAATTTGACAAAAAAAATTAACTTAAGTTCGTACATAATCTAAAATGTTTTGAAACAAAAACTTCAAATTTTAAAGCTTTCAATTTTAATATTTACTATTATTATTATATTTTACTATTCAATGAAATAAATATTTATACAATAATACAATTATATATTTTAATACTTCTTAAATATATAAAAAAATATAATTGAGACATAAACTATGTAAATAAAAACAAAACTAAATTAAACATAATAATACTGAAGTTAATTTTAATATTCATACTCATAGGGTCGTAATTTATAACACGAAATATTCAAACATTAAGAAAAGTAATACTTAAAAATGTTACCGATTTAATGGTAAATTGATCATCTCATTGATTAGTATCATTAAGTCAAATCATAGTTAAAATATATACGTTTTAAACTATTAATTATCCAAGTTCAAGTTAACAATAGTTAAAATAACCAATATTTTATGTTTTAGCATACTATTCTTTAACTAATTTTTAGTTGTCAATATTATTGATAAATACAAATAAGAAAATAAGATTTTTTTTAAATATATCGAAATAAATTTATTAATTTTAAAAATTATTATACTTCTATAGTCACTAATACAATTAATTAAAATTAAAATTGTTTGAATAATCCCTGTTATGCTTTATTTGTGAATCCCCTGGTTAGACATCAATCAGATAATCAATATTCTAAATTAATTGTTTTCTTTTGACACCACAACACTTACAAAACATGTATGAACTATTTCATTGAGTCGATAGGCTTACTATGGTCAAGTAAAATATTATAACTTACCGTTTCAATAGTTTTGATGAATCTTGTTTCGGTTTATCTGTTTGAAACAATATCGTTTTAATGTTTGTATAAATTGCTTTAATGCTTATGCTTTTCAACGTCCAAATATCAGATGTTTCCATGTTCCTAAGTTGTTCCATGTTCCTAGTAACATAAATTGATTTAACACTCTTATACCTGATGGTTATAACATTTACTCATGGTACTTACATAGTAAGTGATCGACCACAAGCGTAAGGTCAACGATCGAATGATACAGCGACCAATGCTTAAAGATTGTGTGTCGACAATCAACGGTTTTGCCAGTTATTACGATTACTGTAAAACGCACCGAAGGTTGATAACTCAAAACAAATTTTCAAATTAAACCTCGATAGATATCGTGTTATTATTATTCGTGTTCATCGAAACATTTCACGGACCATGTACGACAGGCAATTGTCGACAAACTGGGCTATTGCTAGAGCTTAGCTCTTGGCTAAAGCGAATGTGGTCCAAAGACGGACCACCGATCGTAACCGAAATGCGTTTAGATTTCAAAGTTATCGCGTGCCAAACGGATAATGCAAGCGGCTACGATTGCTGGAAAGCATAAACGACGCTATCGTTCGCGGCCGATCGTATCAGGCGCGTTTGTCGAGATATGCCGATGGAGAGCGACCAAGGCGGGGCAGTGCACGCGGGAAACCGAAGAACAGCGATTGCCGTTCGGGCACGATGACGGTGCACAAAACGAGAAGCGCCCGGGCATCGATTAGAGGTACCAACTGCCGGAAAATCGCCTCAATCGGGTGCGATGGTTACTGCTACAGGTATCACACGGCTTATCATCGCGGCGCGCAACGCGAAGAGATCACGGGAAGGAGGGGAGAGAGCGGCGGCGGCGTTGAACCGTGGTCCAAGAGCAACACGTAGCTGCAGCTGACCGACATCACCGCGCGTCCGACGAAACGATCGCGTCGAAAAACCGGGCCGGTGACGCGAGAGGGTGGCAAACGGACGGACACATACCCAGGGTCCCGTGCTCTTTGTTGGGCTTTGCGAATCGAAGCATTAGTTGGAAGTATCGAAAATTCATTCCCCTAGAAGTGCACATTATATGTGTCGATTATTAAGTTTCGCGACCGTACAATTTGAGTATGGAAACATTGGCGAACCATGGCTTCTATTCAAACGGCGTTTACTTGTTATCATGAAACCTTTGCATGTTCCACCGAAAAAATTACATACAATTAAACGAGGATAGGTGTGTGTTAACTGTGCGCCTATTCTCTTGCTCGGCTAGTGTCTTCTTTGTCAAAATCCCTCGAAAACTAGGACTTCGGCAAGTCTTACTCCGCCCCTGGTCTTTGAAGGATGACATTTTCGACCGAACATCAAACAACGTCCGAACGTCGGGAACACGAATACGCGTTGACGTAGTTATTTTTCCCGTACTTTATGTTCTGGCGGATGATTACCAGTACGCATATTTACGGATTTAACCAGCAATCAAACCGAGCTTTTATTCCCTGTATAGGCATTCATACACTACATCTGGAACTGGATTTCTGCTAGTGCTGTCGTTATATATGCCAACCGACGCCAATGTTTGTACGGAAATTTTATTATAAAATACGTCCGTCAAGTAGCCCTCTTCAACTTTACCCATTTACCAAACACTGTTGTTATACTTGCGGTTTATTTACAAATTTTTTTAATGATTCTCTTCAGAGTATACAACTTTATATTTTGGTCATTATTCAATTTTTAGAGACGGAAGGACCAGCAGCCGATGTCTGATCGAACTGTGCTAATATTTTGCAATTTATTTGCAACATACATATTAGAATTTGCACCTTAACACAAGTCGTTATCAAATTCTTGTAGACGATGGCCTACCCCCCTCCATCCGCCTTTGTCTGATCGACTCAAATCCGTTTAAATATTTTTTAACTATTTGCAACAACATTTTTTTTAGAATTTGTATCTCCATTCATTGGTTGTTAACAAATTTTTTTTAGATGGTACCTAGCCCCCAGCTTTGCTCCAAAACCCAAACTAACTCCAAACCCGTGCACATTTTTTGCAACTATTTACTACAATATTTTTGAAATTAACATTTTCATAATTTGGACGATCGAATTTTAAGGAACTGGGACTTAGTAATTGCCTTTGATATTGTCCTCCATGTGAAACTTTCATATTTCTTTAACTTATTTTCGTTGAACGTCTTTAAAATAATTTTGGTATGATATAAAATCTTGAAAATGTATTAAAAATACTAACATATATATGTTTTGCTTCTATAAAAAAAAAAAAATTAAAAATTGTTCCATACAATTTTTTTTTATAAACGTTTGAATTTTACATTTTGATATAACTCAACAGAAATCACGGAAATCTGCAACATATTTACTGTTTAGAATGTATATAAATTTAATTTGTATACTTGGACCTTGAAAATTGAACACAAGATTTCTTTTAAGTTTTTCGTTGTTGATAAAAATTAAGTTTATCGAAAAATCACAAAAAAAAAAAGGAAAACTTTTTACAATAACTTGAAGAAACATTTTAACAACAGGTTAAACATCAAAAAAATGAAACTAAAAAATAAATTAAAGTTATTTTTCCGCCTGTTTATATAACATATGAATAGTAAGAAAAGTTATAAAATTACATAGGTCTTAGATCATATAATATATATATATATATATTTACATTACTCATTATTGACATGATTAATACCAGCTGGTATTAGGCAGTGTTAACAAAACACATAATGTACAACTATACTTAAGTTATTGTCTAGATGCTTTACAAAATTTCTCAACATTATGTACACTCTTGTTTTAATTTTAGACAAAATAAAAAAATAAATTATTGTGTAATATTTATTTTAAATTTAACTTAAATTAAGTGTACATAATGTTGAGAAATTTTGTAAAGCATCTAGAAATATATGTATAAAAAAGAACCGGATGAGCCTCTCTCTGCTGTACAGTTGGGGGTGGGATGCACCTCGTTTATAGGATAGGTCATTATTACAATGGATTTGTTAAATTTGAATGCAATGATAGATATCATTGTATACGAATAACGATTCTGAACGGAGTTAATATGTTTGTCTAGGATATAATACATTGTTATTTATAAGTATTGTAAAAAGTATATTTTATTTTGAAACGATAAATATATTTTTCAATTAGGATGGGTTGGCAGTTGCATACAGCGACGTAGTTAAATTATTTAAAAATAATGCATGTAGTTATTATAATAATACCTTATATTAACATATAGCATCAATTTTAATATTTATATATGTGATATCGTATAATGTATGTTGGTCATTACCAAAGACCGGATTTATATGTTTTTACATATCGTTACTGGGTCTATGCAGTCTTATGAGAGTACAAAATGTGGACGATTCGTTCAATGCTGAATGCGAAGAAAAAAGTTTTTTTTGCATATTTAAGAATATTTCATGGGTTAGAGAATATTTAACCCATTTAGCATATTTTGGAATACTTCGTAAATTGTGAGAATAAATATATATTTATTTTTAATTTCGGTACCCAGAAAATTTTTTTTGAACATTTACAGTTTTCTTTTTTTTATCAATTTGATAAAAATAATACACACAGTAGTTTTTTGGTATTATCAGTGTTATAGCACAGAATAGACTAAATTTAGTCTATTCTGTGGTTATGGTGCTTTATCATATTAAGTTTCTGTGCCGTTCCCTAAACATGGTGGCTAACCTACAATGCTGGCAGTTGTTTTCTTACTGATTTTTACTATTATTCTGTTATATTTATACTAAATTCCTATTTTCCACTCTTTCTAAAGTGCAGTGGTATTCCATTAGGTATAATACGCAACTTTAAATACCTAATTAATACCTCACTATTAAAATAATGTTGAAAAAAAAATTTAAAAATGCATATTAAAGCATATAATGATATTGATTGAATATTTTAGCATATTTTTGCATATTTTATACATTTTTGAGAGAATATAATGAGAATATATGAATGTTTTTTAGAGAATATTAGCATCATATTTTGGGCATTTTAAGAGAATATAAATCCGGTCTTTAGTCATTACACATGTTGACGACGTTGACGTTGATACTTGATTGCGACTTTTAAAATTAACAATGGATTTATGTAATTGATAAATTAATCTTCAAAATTTTGTAGTTACGATAAGTTTAACTTATTATAAACCTTGTATTAAATTTTCAAGAGTTTTCGGTCAACCAATTACATTTTATAAATGTTTAAAAACAAACATTTTACAAAAATCGAAAATTTAAATTGTCTATAAATAAGTCAAAATATGTCAAAATACTTTGAAAACTTAACCATGTATAGAAAACGTCAATATAAAGATTTGGTGAAAATTTCAAGTTGTTGCGGTTTTTCGTTTTTGAGTTAGAGCATTTAAAAAAAATGTAATTTGTAAAAACGTGATTTTACGTAAAATTTCCCATTTTTTCGTAATTTTTTTATCGTTTTTTTCGATTTTTTTAAAAAGCATTGAAAAAGTTGGATTTTTGACTTGCCAATGTACCATCTACATTCACTTTCCTTTCAGAAAAGTTGCTGTTTAAGCAAATCGAAGCATTTTTACTGCCAAAAAAGGTGTCGTCAGACATAAAAAAAAAAAAATAAATAAATAAAAAAAAACACACATCATTGTAAAACCAATAGATTCCATCACTCCGTTCAGAATCTAAAAATATATATAAATATAATTTAAATTTAAAATATATTTATATATATATTTTTATTAACGTATAGTAAATATACTTAATTTAAGATTATTGTAACATTATTATGCAATATAATATTGTTGTTAACTATTATACAGTATATTAATTAATTATGTCACTCTAACCAAGTATAGTAAATATTAGGATGGATTTTTTTAATGTAATATTTGAGAGACTGACTTTATTAAAAAAAAAGAAAAAAATTATTATTTTTTAAAATGACGAAAAAGTCATTTTGTATAATTGCTTTGTAATGATAGAAATAAAAAAATTTAATTTGTTGAATTTTCAATGAATGAGTTCACGTTTGTCACACTTTTAGTGCAAATCCAATAACAAACCCACTTTTCGTTGATGTTTTATGTCATTTTTATATTTATGGGATGTTGGATAATAATAATAACAATGAGTTTTTTTTATTTGATTTCGGCTTAATTATTATTTATTACTTACTTATTAATATATAGTAAGTGGTAATAGTACAAGTATTAAATATAGATAAAGACTGTAAAAGATTTAAAAAAGTGTAAAAATGTCGCAATCGAGTTTCCGGCGATCGCAATCATCGCCTGCCTACCGTCTGCGCAACATGTACGGGAACCGGTTTTCCGCGTTGACCGTTTCGCGGCCCGGCCAGTCACGGCCCAACGTTTTAGGATTATAGCACCACGAACTGCCGTTGTCAAGAATTAAAATTGTATTTTCCTTTTACTACTGTATTTCCAGTACAGTGCAACTAATAAAATAGTGTAAATCTTTTAAATTGTTAGTAACCTTAACTAACCTAATCAAGACACCATCAAAAACTAATAACAAAATGTAATAACATTTTAGAAATCGAAGAGTTATCGAAGTATTTCTAATTCTTACGACGCGTAAATGTATCACGCAATTTTAATGCAGCGTTGTTTTATAATCTCCGAAATCACGGGCGGCTTTGAATGGCGTTATACCAGGCAACGTATTAACTCTCTAGTATAGTGGTTAGTACTGTCATAGATTAAAGAATACATTATTTTTTATGTTATAAAATCAATGGTACTCTTGGCTACTTAATTTTTAGTTAAAATAAATGTTCTAAAAATATATTGGTCGAATGCAATGACATAGCCGGAAAAATATTTTTCAGGTGGGCTTTTAAATTTTAAATTATCTCCTAAATAAGTACCTACCAACTCTTTAATTCTAAAAAGTCGGTAAAACAAAAGTTTAAATTATAAAATGTTTTATTATTTAATTTATTGAAACTGTGAAAATTGTTTAATGATTACGTAATATAATATTATACCTGTCTTAAAATTATTGTACATTTTACAAAATAAAAGAGACATTTCTGGGTAGTCATTACCCGTTAACCTCTGGTTTCGCAATTGGTTGAATAGATTTTCATGCATTTAAGGTATCATTTTTTATTTCCCGCTCTGTGCGGAAAACAAATAGTTCGTAAAGTGATAGCGCGGTAACGATGATGGGGGATCGCCGTTCCGACTGTCGAGTGCGTAGGGATCGTCAAGCTGAGGCGGATGAGCTGACGAGTCGCGAATGTGACCATGGGGATAGTCGATCACATTCCCGTATCATAACATAAGATGTTTCTCATCACTTATCTTTTATCTCTCACATAGTACATAGTAGCTAACAACTTACATTCTGTTTAGTTGTCTCACCTTGGCTTGGCTCAACTGTTTTTATAGATTTTATTCTTAAAATATTTCCTGGAACTTTAAATCTTTAAAATAATTTTCTTATTAAATTAATTATAAAATAAATGTGGTTGATAAATTTAAGTCTGTGATCAAATATACACATAAATGTTTAATATAATTAACTCTTTCTTAAAAGGTTTATTGAAATTAAAACATATTGATAAGTCAATATTAAAATTATATGTACTCATACATTTAGTAATATTAAAATTAACATACTTAGATTTATTTAAATGTAATTGTAGATTATTATTATCACACAAATCCTTTACTAAATTAAACAAATATAAACTATTTTTAATAAATCATTATAATTTTTAACCTTTACAAGAACAATCAATTGTCAATGTAATATAAATTATTAGCATCTAGGTTAAAATTTAACAGCCCATAAACAAAAATAATAAAAAAAAAAATTGGACCAAGAATTGTACCTTGAGGTATTGAATAACTATTAGATTTTTTATTACTTAGTAATCTTTCAAGTAGAACTTGTAGCCTATAAAACATTAAAAAATTAATTTAATTAAACCTTTCATTCCACAATATTCCAATTTATTAGTTAATAATAAAATTCTATTCAGTTGAACACATTTTTAAAATAAAAATAAATACCTTAGATCTAAAACTGTTTTTCTGAATTACCATGAATAGAATAAAAAATGTATAACTAATGGGTGTATAGTAGACATACTAGAGCGATAACCATACTAATTGTCAAAAAAATTATTATTTTAGTATTTAAGTCAATGTGGTAAAATACTACTTAATTGTTCTTTGTCTGATTAAAGATAGTATTTGCCAGAAACAATGTATTCAAAATTATAGAGACTTTTATTGAAGTACAGTGAATTCTGCTTAATGTGATCACAATGATGTCGGTCATTTTAATTTTTATTCTATTAATTAATTGATTCCATAAAAGAATTTTTTTATTTGTATGTATCAATCACCCAATTCTTGTTCTTAAAAAGTCTACACCTAATTATAGAGTTAAATTTAAAGTTTTCTCTTCTTAAATAGCATTAATGACTGGTAGATTTAATTTTCAAGATTGTTAAAACCATCAAAATAAATATTTTTCTGTATTGATATTTCGTTAATTCTGTTTTCAGGAATAAGACAATTTTTTTTTTTTTTTGTGTAAGCTAAGACATTTTCAGAGTTCATACATTTCTCTTTGCGAACATTTTATAAACTTTTATAAACATTTTATAAACTAAATCAGAACAAATAAGAAAATCATTTTTTTATTTTATTGATAAATCTTTTCATTTGCTTAATATTCAAGGTCAATTTTTGAACACTACAAACTTCAGTAAACAAATTACACAACCATTACTGAAGCTGAACAGCGCAATATACAATGATACACCGATAAATTCTAAAATACAATTGGTTGTATAACTTTATCAATTTCTTTCATTATAAATTTATATGAATATTCATAAAAAATAGTTCAACTATCTGGTAAATAATAATTATTATCAAAGGTTAATTTAACATCAGTGACATAAAATTTGGTTCGGGTTTTTCTTTATAATTAACGGTTGATTTTATAAGACTATGATCACATTATGTGGATTTCATTATAGATCAAACCAAAGAATATAATTTTAATTTATTAATTTATATAAGAAAACCTTTAGTTATCCAGTTTTAAATTGCTTCTTTTTCTTTTTAATTTTTTATTTAGAAATAATAGAAGACATTAATCTATTTAAAGTATCGAAATTAATTAATTCTTTGATATTATTTTAATTTTATTTACTTTTTTTTTCGTCATTAATAATGTATATTTTAATTGAGAATGGCAGACTAAAATTATGTGTGGTATTTGTTTTTACGAATTAAGATATTTATATTAATAAATATATGATCTATACAAGATCTTGAAATATCAATAGCTCTAATAATTATAACTAAATACATTAAATAATTTATATCACCACAGATAATTACTTTATAATTATTTTTATTAATATTCGATCATTTTGTCAAATAAATATCGAAACCAATTTATAATTTTCTTGTACTAAGTGATGTAAATGTTTATATTTTTTCATAATTGAGCAAGTTAATTATAAAATTAATTCCTAAAGAATTACAAATTGCTATAATATTCATTATTATTGTGTTATTACTAATAAAATTAGTTACACCTTTATTTAAAACACTTACGTAATGATAAGTCATATATCAGTTAATATTAAATTTTAAATCTTTACTATGCTATGTCTTACTTAATATAATTGTATTAAATGTCTGCAGAGATATATTTAGTTAAATTAAAATTTCATTTAAGTGTAGAGCAAGCTGGTCTATTAATTTTAATCAAAGTATCCAATACAGATTTGATACTAATCAGATCATTTATCAAATTAAAATTTGAAATTAGATCAATTGTAATAGCATCATGTTTCATTCTTGAAGTAAGAATACATTTTTTATAGTTAGAGTAAGTCTAGGTGTGATCATCAATTTTAAATTTATCATAGTTAGAAAGTGTTTTTTCTTTACATTTTTTAAACGAGAATGATAAGATACTATTTTGATAGAAGATACAGCATTATAACATATACCCAATGGAAACATAATAAAACATAATGAAGCACTATACAAGACAAATATCAACATTTAAAACGTATGAACATATGATTAAAACTAAAACATAGTTTAGTTTGTTTTAGAGTAATGTAACAATGAAGTTTTAATGTTAAAATAAATTGCAGGGATTTGATGAAATATCAAAGTAATGAAGGAACGTAAATGAAAATTAATTAAATGATCAAAGAAATAGTTTGATAAGTTTAAGTATAATTTGTTAATAAATAAAACAAATTTCAAATAAAATAACACAATAAGAGAATATAATGGTTATATTTCATATTAGAAAAAGCTTTTACCTTAAAATTGGAATTATAGAAAATTAAATTATTGTTAATGTTGATTTTTTTGAAAAAATATTTAACAAAATAAATTACTCTTGTATATTCGGTTTCTAAATAGTTGATTTTGTGGAATATATACTCATATATTAAAGTTAAAAAAATTACTAACATCAAAAAATTTGAACATAGTAAAGAAGAAACGGTTCATAAAAACATACGTCTGGAATGTGGCATTATACGAAAGTGAGACCTGGAAAATTATTAAGAAAAAAAAGATAAGTTAGAAGCTATCAAGAAGTGGTGTTGGAGAAAAATGCAGAGAGTAAGCTGGATTGATAGAAGATCAAATGAAGACATCCTGAGGACAATAGATGAAAAACGAACATTGATAGACATTAGAAAAAGAAGGAGATGGCAGATGATAGGATACACGTTAAGGCATGGAGATGAACTGTATAGTATTATAATCTAAGGAATGATAGAGAGTACAAGATCAAGAGGAAGACCTAAGACAAGTTACATTAGTCAAATAATTCGGGATGCAGGAGTCATTTCCTACAGAGAACTTAAGAACATAGCAAACAATAAAGAAAAAAATGGAGAGGTAATATATTGTAAAACATTTTGTTAAAAACTAATCTCCGGTTTAAAAAAAAAAAAAAAAAAAAACAAATATTAAAGTTATAATTAAAATATATTTGAAATATAAACATAGTTTTTGATTACAACTTTTTAGCTCTAATCTATAAAATTACAATTCTAATCTAATTTAATTAATAACATTAATGATTAATGCTTACACATTTTTGTATATGAATAATTTAATTTAAATTTAAAATATTTTAAATCATAAATAAAATATTAAATTTAAATAATTTATTATTTACAAAACATTATTCTATATTTTAATTTCAATCTTACAAAATTAATTAAATATGGCACATATGTTTAATTCAAGATAAAATTAAAAATAAAACTCATATTTATCTTTTTTTTTTCATCTGTTTTACTTTACACAAATCTTTTGATTATGAGTGAATGAAAAGAAAGAAGCAATAAAATTAGTGAACAAAATTAACATTGATTGTATACTACATAATAATAATAATAATATATGTGAGTGATAGCCTAACGGGGAAAAATATGTGGCAATCTTAAATTAGTCGGATAAAATTAAAAATAAATTATTCAGTAAAATTATAGTTGTAATAATTATTATATTAGTAATATTATAGTATTGTTATAGTAATAATTATTATAGTAGTATTAATTACTATCATATATCATCTTAAATAATAACAGACTATACAGTCTTTTTTATAGTTCATCATGGGCTGTATCAAATTTGGAAACAAATTCTTCATCATCCTCTTCATCATCATCTTTGTTATCACTTACGAATTCAATATCCTCTGCTATCCTGATATCTAGTCCACTTTTCTGCCTTTCTTCTACATCTAAAGCTTCCTTCATTCTATGCTCACCCTCCTAAAAATATTAATTACAATTTAAAATTATATTTGGTATAAGTTCACAATATTTGAGATATGTACTTACATATCTTTGGTCCCAGATAGCATCAGCTTTTTCTTTAGCAACTTGAATATCATCTGTGATCAAAATATTATTAAAAATTGTACCAGATTTTACTTGCCATAAATCAAAACCAATAGCACAAATTTCTTTCCTCACATATAGTTTATCATCAGGTTTATATTCTGGGTTGTCTATTTCTGGATGTATCCAAACTCCCTGTAAATAATTATTAAAGTAATATCTTTTATAATATTCTTAACAATAATTTAATACTATTAAAACCTTGTAGTTGAGATTATAAATTTGTTTTGGTTTCCATTCGCCCTTGTAATCTGGATTATCAATCATTGCTGGTTCCCAATCACCATCCATTTCCTCGTCCCAATCTTCTGGTTTGATGGCAGCTGGATCAGGAATAAGTTTTGGCTTATCCCAATCTTCTGGTTTCTCGTCATCGGGGTCATCAATAGTTTTCCTATCGTCCCAATCTTCAGGTTTTTTAACTTCAGGGTCCTTGATTTTTTTGGATGGTAAAAAATTCCAGTCGGCTTCCAATTCGCCAGACTCTACCTTCTCATTGTCAATCAAAACCTCGTAAGTATTATTAGGTTTAACTATAAGTGTGTACATGTGAGTGTAAATATCATCTAGACAACGAATTTCTTTATTCATCAACAAATTCTTGCCATTGTAGCTGAAGATAACATGCACTATTTTCGTTTCAGTACCACAAATGTCAGGTCCTAGAAGAAAACAATTGTTTTACTTATCATTTTAATTATATAATAAGTATTAAAATAGCTTAGTTTAAAATTGTATTTATATGTACATATTATAATGCTGTAATGCTTAAATATAATTAGAATAGTTAATATCGGATTTTTACTTTATATATATATATATATATATATATATATATAATCAGTATGATAAATATTGATTTTTCATCTTAGGCAGTCCAATTTTAAGGCATATTTAACGATAAAATTAGTATAGTTTATATATTAGATTAACATTCGCGTACTTGAGAACATTTTAAATATTAAAATTGCACTTAATTATTAGTTTTTCCTGAAGTATAATTTTAGTACTCAAAATTGTCTAAAATACATGGCAGTTACTGAATAATTATATAGAAAAATATTATACTAATATATTTGTAAAAATTTAAATATTTATTAAAGTTTTAACCGTTATATTTCAAAGATATTGATGTCAAATATACATGCTTAACTTGACCTAACCTAATCTAGTTGCAAGTGATTAGCAATTAAAAAATATCAAGTCTTAATAAAATATTTTATTATAATACATTATATGTAACTAAATTTTAACTAGTTAAAAGTCATTTGTAATATTTAACTTTTGATTTATATTTTACAAAAAAAAAATATATATATATATATATATATATAATCATAATTTGATGATTTTTATAAAAATATACTCAGTGATGATTCATCAATGAATAATTGGTTTTAAAATACTTATTTTGATCACATAATATTTTTATTTATTTATTATTATTATTTTTTTAAGTATAACCTAAATTATATTAAGCAACCAAAAATTCAATGATATGACAAACACACCTGTTTTCAACAGTGTTTGCACTTAGTATGTTCAATCACTGTTGAACGCATTACTTCGTTTCGGTCACAATACGAAATTCAGTGCAAGAGTCATTCTAATATTATGAAATAAATGTTAAACTATAAAGTAAATAAACCGTATTGAAATAATAACATAAAGCACATAAAACTGAAAATATTTACCGAACATGATCTCGTAAGGGGTTTCGCCGTGCATTTGCTTGGGTTCCAAGTCACAGTTGAACAACTTGATGTATCCACCGCCGCAATCGATATGCTGTTCGTGTTTGACGGTGTACTGTATGACGAGGTTTTTGCCCTCATTGCTGAATGGAGTGAACTTTTTGGACAACGCGTAGAACCGAGCGTCCTGTGACGTCTGTATACCCTTATCGGTCTCAACGTCGTTGTAGAAAGCGCCCGAGCTGCGGACGAACTTACCAAACTCTTTGCCGGCATGTTCTGAGTACGTCCACTCGTCTTCCCACGAATCTGCAAAAAAGTGTCAAATGAGTCGAATAATTATTATAAGTACGGCGGTTGTCAAAGGGGCGGCTGAATTTCGAGTGTTTCACGTGCTGTGCTGCGGTGTCAGAAACCAATAATACAATACGTCGGGTTGACCAAGCAAACGATAAATTGGAAAAACAGAATACGATGAAAGCACGAGATTGCTTACCGTCGTCGAAGTTCTCTTCGAAGTATATTTCTGCGTTGGTGACCAAGACGGCGGCGGACAGGCAGAGCAGTGCGCAAAGCACTAGCTTCGACGGTGCTCTCATCGTTCGGATCTGTTCGAGACAAATAGCGGCAGCGTGTATAGGTACACGACAATGTTGTGACGATCCTTCGACGGCAGACGGGCCGAGTGCGTTGCGCAACGGTGACAGTAGAAAACGTACACGGCTGGGCGCTACCGACTACAAAGACGATCGGGACGGGCAATGGACACTCGCTGGAATGCGGTATGCGTACACGGACAATGGTGACGGCGGCGGCTACCTCAATTATTGCACGTCGCAATTTTTGAAATCAACATCAATGGATCGCAACGATTGGCCCGGCCGGCTGGGCCAATCGGCGCGTGCCACTCGATGCCAGTCATCCGCCGCCGTCCCTATAACAGCCGTTTGAATACAACGCTGTTCCATAACCTGGTAATGCGAAAACGGACGCTGCCGTGGACAGCAGGATCAAGTGGTTATTTGCCGCCAAAATTCAAACAGCCCGGGATTTTTTTTTTTTGAATCCGTTACGCCGCACTATTGGTTTTATTGCAAGAAATCGTCGCTGTATTTATCTATTTATCTATCACGAAATAATTGTATTGTTCAAATATGTATTAAATTATTATTACCTACTCAGTTTTATTTTCGAGCTGAATAATTAAATACAAGTTGTTTCCACGTGCACACCAGACGTACACATAATCTTTTTTCATTGAAAAATTCTTGAATTTTAATTTAATTTTAATGAAATATTCTATTCTAATACTATTATAAATTTAAATTATATCGTATTAACATATCTTTACTACCTGAAATTATCGATCTCATTAAAATTGTATTTTCTATGATAACCAATTGTCGTAAATAATGTGATCACCACTTTAATTTTTATGTACCCCGATTTATGCATAGTTCGACTTTTCGCCGCGTCCGTCACGGATTTAACCATCGCGAGACAGTACGCCGCTGCCGCTTTGCGACGAGTATAAAAGGCCAAGGCACAATTCGAACCGATACAATTCACTGTCCTTTTGGCGCCGTAACAAAACCTACTCGGGATGATTTGTGCGACACGAAAAGGCAGTCTCCCTCAAGGACTCAATATGCGTTATGTATATTGATCAATGGTGCAACAGTCAGAGTTTTGGCATTGTAGCGATCAATTTACCAAGATAATCCACGAGACAATAGTTAGAGATATTCGGGCATTAATTGTTTTATACCCCGCGCTCTAGGCCTGTTTCCCCTTTAGTTATATTTATAATAATTTGTATCAATATATTTTGTACTCTTGTATCACACGAGTAATAAAATTATTTCCAAAATCTTACCAAAGTGATGTTTCATTTTCTAACAGTTCTACAAACAACACATACACAGATACACTGTTGAAACAATTTTAATGTTTTATTATATATTAAATACACATTCGATAATATTTATGATAAAAAATTGTTACTCGTAGCAGATTTTTGATTTTAAACAAAATAACGAATGTGTTGATTTTATCATAATTTGAGTTTTTTAATTTTTCTTTTCAATTTTATTAATATCATATTTTTGTGTTAAAATAATGTATAGGATCCATGTATTTTTTTCTAGGTACAATATGTAAACGATTTCAACTGATTCAATTTAATTCGTACAGTTTATTTACTAACCTGGCATCAAAAACAAAACTTGAAACTTATTTACTGATATAAAAGTATATTTTTTCTTACAGTTATTAGATTTAATTCTAATCTCTTCGCATCTACACTTTAAATAAAAATAAAAAATTTAATTTAATAAATTCATTGTTTTCAAAAAACATTAAATTGTATATATAAACGTTTCATATACTTATACTTACATACCAACAAGTTTAACAAAAATCCCTAATTAATAATATATTACAATGACGTTAAAGTTTGAAAGGGGTTATGTAATCAGCATCATTTTCAAAAAAGTAATATGTAATTTGTTACACAAAATTTTCAAAACTGGTTCATCTAATCAATCGAGTATTGTGATTAATTATTGAAAATGACATCGCGGTAGATGTGTAAAAATCGCGTCAGTCCGATATTTACCGAGAATGAAGTGTTCATACATATAAATTTGTTTTGATTTACTAAAATTGCAATGAATATTGAAAGTTTAATCAAAAGAACGAGAAAAAAAGATTTGTTATGTTCTGAAAGTTATACCTACAGAATATATATATAATAATTTTACTTTATTTATTTTATATATATATATATATATATATATATATATATATATATAAGTGAAGGTTATTAACACTCGATTATTAGCTCTAACCACAAATATATGTGAATTATATCATATACGATATAATTCAGAATTTTATCATTCACATTCTTCTATTTTTTAACTTCATCAGTGTACTTAAAAGATTCCAAACTGAAACCACAATAAAAATAAGAAGCATTTACTGCGAAAAGGGGAATCCCATTTACAATATAAAAAACAATTCAAAAAGCTAAAAGAAGACTACAGAGAAAATAAAATTGGTAAGAAAATACTAATATCATCATTAAGTTGTTACAGGTATGAAATTAAAAGTAATAAAAATTAATTATATAACTATATCAAATATAATATAAAAATAACATTTTTTACTTACAGAATAATATATTATTTTATAAAATATTATTTGTAATAATTTATAACATAATTTAAGTTAACATTTTTAAATTTGTGATAAAACAATACAAATAATTGTAAATATTAGCTGAAACAAAATTGATTTTGTATCTATAAAAAATAATGTATCTATATTATAAAATATGTGTTAACATTTAAATAAAATCCTTATAATTTTACAAATTGATATGGTTAGACACATAAGAATGTGGCGCAAATTACATTATGAAAAGATATGACGTGGCACAAAATACATATATAACATTTACTACCTTTAGGTGGTGTAAATTAGTTCCCGCCCAGTTGTCGATTCAAACGGAGGGGAAAAAAATGGTGGCATAAATTACCATTACCCGTTTTAAATTATATTACAAATGTTAAAGTTAGTATTTAAATATAAATATTTTTAGGCCCATTTTTACCATATCCATACTACCATATAGCCAGGACATTGGTGTCAATTTCAGAACTAACCATTGTTTTAGTGATTTGCGATGGTCCATAACGTGAAAGTATAAAAAATAAACTAGTTAAATTTAATTATGATAATTTAAGTATTCATAATGTGAATTGATTCATAAATGTATTGATCGATTTAAAATGTCATACTGTACAGACTATAGAATTTCGACGCTGTAAAATTAAGTGCAAGATAAAAACTGTCTTTTAAAAAATTCCTATATGGATGATATTTAGCTTTAATTGTAAATCCAAATATATAATAAACGAGTCATTAAATGTCTATTAATTTATTATTTTATCAAATAATCGGTTGTATATTTAGCCTTTATATAATTAAAGTTGTTTCATGTATCACAACGGCGCCGTGGCTTAGTTGGTTAAAGCGCCTGTCTAGTAAACAGGAGATCGAGAGTTCGAATCTCTCCGGAGCCTTCACGAAATTTTTGCAATATTTTTCTTTCATTCACAAAATATATTACAAGTTTTTTTTTTATCGTATTTTTTAAGATCGTTATAATTTATAAATACAATTTAATTATTAGTTTAACATAGAAAATCTATAAATTTTTAAATATTAATACTTTTGAAATTTATTTATGCTATTAAAATAAAACGCTATATAGCAAATTCGGTAATTTTCCATTAGAAATAACAAATGGTTATGAAAAAAATTTTATCTAAAGAAAAAAAAAAAATGATGCCCTATTCTACAAAAATATAATTTTCAAATTAGTTATACTGTGCTACTGTGTTGATTATTTATACCTATATTAGTGATGTATATTTTTTATATTATTATGGAATAATCGAATCAATTCGATTATTTTAAAAATCATTTGAATAATAAAATAATCGAATGAATCATTCGAATAAAACATTGAATGAATCATCATCATTCATATGATAAAAATTAGTAATAAAAACCATGACAAAATAAACATGTCATGGTAAAAATAATAGAATGTTTTATTTATATCCCTTTTACTTTTCTTACTCGTATGGTGTGTTCTACTGACTACTGGACTGTATAATAATTAGTGACGGGAAGAATCAAATGATTAGTAATCTATATATTTTATAATCTAATGAATTTTTCACTCAAACAATAAAATAATGAAATGGTAAAAAGATAAAAAATCTTATTACCTACATATATATTACTGACTAGTGACTATTTTATAGTTACCGGTACAGTATATGTAGTGTATACGAATAATATAATACGATTAGTTAACTAATTGTTAACTCAATTGAAATAATACTGGCTATTTTTTTTTAATCCATCGAAAATATCATCAGTGAATTTTTTATATCGTATTTTAAAGAGAATAATATAAAAAAGCACAAATATTTGTTATAAGTATTTAATTATAAATACAAAATAATCATAGTATAAAATAAATACCATAAATATAAAATATTTCAAGCTGATACAATATTTTAAATATTAATGATAATTTGAATACACTATACCAATGACTATAATATACTCACTACTCAGTATACAGGTAGTGAGATAAGAAAAACCATTCGATTATTTTATTATTTAAGTGAAAAAATCATTCAGTTATTAAAATCATTCGATAATTCCCATTAGTAATCTATATGATTTGTGGAGAAAAATATAGTTATACTTGTCTTTGAGTTTACGATCGAATCAAACTTCATTTTGTTAAATTTAAAACTATCGCAGGCATACTTACTTATTTTCTACTATGTAAACTGCTTTAAATAAACGTAGAGCGTTATGCATTATTAATTTAAATTTATTTTCTATAAAATACCTAATTTTTGGTATGGAGCACAATATTGGTTTTCTGCAAAAAAAACCTATTATAATAACATTTCATAGTTCAACTTCTCATTGTGTTATGTAAGTACTTATTGGTCGAATAAACAAAGTAACTAAATATCGGTTGTATCCATTTTTACGTTATATCACATCACAAACAAATGTTTCATAACAATATTACAGCAACAGATGTTTCTGAATTTCTATTTTGTGGTTTGTAATTGTTAATATTGTGCCAGCTAAAGTAACAATACATTTTGAAGATAATTATATTTATATATTAACTGTAATTTTTAAAAAAAAAATATAAAATCAATCAATTACAATACTAATTTCATAGTAAATGCGCTAACAAAATAAGTAGTAAAAAAGGCGAGGAAAGAATTATTTAAAAATTTATAATCCAGACAATGCATATAAAATCTTAAATAACACCAAGATAAAACAATTTTGTATACCATTGGATATATTAAGTACACTCTAAGATCATTGGTACGTACATTATTTACTTAAAATAGATACGCGTTGTACCTATTGATTATTATTAAAAAAAATTACCAAACGGTCGCGCATCTTATGTGAACCAAAATGTGTATTTTAAAAACCGTATTTGGTTTGAATGTTCACTAATTTAATTTCGTATCGTTAATTATTACAATAGTTATCGAATAACACATCTTGGCGCGATTTCGGCGTAATATATACAACAAAATTACTAGTCTACTGGGTATAAATACAATAATGGGGTGAGGGACAAAAACCAAAAAAGGGGGAGGGGAGCGTGATATTGGATACTACTTACTGTTGTTGTACACGATAATTTTTTGATTTATGAGAAATGTATCTTAAGAATAAATTAAAATTAAAACAATAAAAACAAATCCGTCAGGCGGATACGTAAGAGGTACAATGCTTGTCGTTCCGTGTACAGTGTATAGTAACGACGATTAGAATACCTCGTTACTGTCCGACCGACTGGGGAAAAGTTCGCGAACAAGACGCTGCGAATGCGGCGCCTCCATCACTCCCCTACCCCAGGCAGACATACGCGTCTGTAACGGTACTGGTCATTTATGATAATGCGATCTACGTTTCGACTACGATCGTACCGTGTGACGTACGCGCGCGTGCATGTGGAGCGCCGGGTGTAACGGGAACATTGAACATGTTCCCAGTACGGTGCACCCCGTGTCACGTGTACTGTGCGTCGTCGTACACACTCACACATATGTGTATATTTATATTTACTAGATATATATATATATATGTATATGTGCATCGATATTGTTGTTGAGGTTTTCGGATCATGCGAGTCGGGCCGAAGGCGCGGCCACCAGCGCGGCCGCGACGACGACCGCGGCCACCGCGTTCAGCACGCCGCCGCCGGAGGCCGCGGCGGCCGTTTTGCTGACGAACGGCTCCACGTTGGTCCTGTTGTAGTTCGCGTAGTACCAGTCGTTGGCCGGGCTCGTCCTGAACGGCGTCGACTGGAACGAGTCCGTCGACCGGGTGGTGGGCAGCTGGTACGCCTGTTGGTGGTTGTTCGCGCCGACCCTCGAGTACTTGACGTTCGCGTGCGGCTGTTCGCGGTCCTCGGCCGGCCGCTGCGGATGGTGCTGGTGCTGTTGCTGCGGTTGCACCGGTGGGCTCAGCGTCACCTTGACGATGGACGGTTTGCCGGTGACCACCACGCCGCCGTCCTTGTGCGCCGGCAGTTGGCCGCCGGGTGCCAAGAAACCGCTCAGCGACGACGGTGTGGACACGTTGGCGGCGGCCGCGGCCGCGGTCGGCGTGGTCGCGGCTGTCGGCGCGGACGTGGTCTCCGCCGCCGTGGACTGTTGCGTGACAGCGGCGAACTGTTGGGTCGCCGGACTCGTCGTCGTTGGTCCCGCTGCGAACACACGACTTCACGGGTGTAGGTACATTACAGTAAAATAAAAATTAAAATAAAAAAACGGCCAAGCAACATTTTTTTAACCAGGTCGCGCCTGACCAATACTTGAATATTTTTAGATAACCCTATACGGCTTTTTTGTGACGTACGTGAACCGAGCGCCACGGTGAAGCCGGCGGAGTAAGAGAAATGTAGAACCAAAAGTGCGATTCCGATGAACGTTTGCCGATACAACCGGATCGACAAATATTTAATGAAAAATATCTATCTGATAGCAATTAAACGTGATCCTAATATTTATATCGAATCATCAATCTTTCGAAGAGACTTCACTAACGTTTAGATCAAAAAACGCGATATCTTAAGAACTCGTAAATCTCAATATATATTATTATATTAAAAAATTCAACACCGATTATTACACTCGAATTGAGAAGATAAATAAGAAATTGACGTCTTACAATTTATCCTGATTCGCTATTGAAATGGTTTGAATTTTAGTACTGAACATTATCGAACTAATGTGATTAAAAAAATAATTGAATCTTGTTTTAAATCTTCAGACTAATTGGCTTATAAAATATATTTAAACTTCAGATAGGAATAATTTGTTTTTGAACATTACTTCTTTATACATGTCATCTACTTCAATTGTTTTTAATATTTATTCCCGATCGCGATACTGGTTTTCACCCTTTGCAATGGTGTTTAAATTCAAACTATATCTTATTACCTGTTGACGATTTAGGCGGGCTCTCAGATTGATAAACCGTATTATCGCTTTGTGAAACTGCGGTTGGTTGCTGATCATTGGATGAATTCGGTTTTACAGTTGATCTAACAATCGAGTTTATAGTTGCTGACTCGAATAAGGAATCACGAGTCGTTATGTTTAAGAACTTGGTATAACTAATATCGTTGCTAGAAAATCTATGAGGTGGATTATCTGTAGTGCTGCTGGAATACCGTGGAGGGACACTGGATCCTACGTTTTTATTTGATGTGCTTCTATTTTTATAAACCGTTTCTACGTCTTCTTCATTTTCAGGTTCTTCCCCAAAAAACGTATTATCCGCTGTGCTCATAACAGGCGTGCTCATTATCGGCCGGTTAGATGACACCGGAGTAAAACCTTCTTGGTCTACGGCAGACGACTTTTTGGGCAACGAATTTCGTCTGCTATCCTTTACTCTTTTACCGGTGCCTTTATTTTGGCCCCAAATATTATTCAAATTTATAGGTGGTATTGGAACACCGAAAAACGTATACGCCGTACCTCCCACATTAGTCTGTAACGAATGTTCATCGGTGTGGGATGAAGTGTTAGGTCGAGTGCTAGCATATAGTGTGGGTGTATCACCAGGCACGTAGTGTGATAAAACCGCTGGAGATATTGTCGACAAAGTTTTTTCAGTTGAAAAACCTCTTTGCAATTCTGTTTTATCATTAAGATCAACAACGTCCTCATAAAAATAATCAGTTTCTTCTGGAAGTGGCTTGTTTTTATCTGCTTCTTCACTGCTTGTCCACGAAGTGACTGTATTTGACGTTCCTGTATTTTCTAGAATAGTTATAAAAATATGATAAAATAATTGAAATGAAATTACTATTTGTATTGTTCTTACCACTGCTGATAGGAGGAACCTGTTCGATTTCACAACCAGGAATGTTTTCTGTTATAGTGTTTATGTCTCTTTCGTCACAGTGTTTCGAAGAAAAAGGCATTTCTCTAAGTAAAGTTCCATCGGTACATCTAGGACCAAAACTATCAGCTGTTGTTCTTAGCCATGATTGTAACCACTTCATGTTACAGGAACAGTGAACTGGGTTTCCTGTGTGCATACATGTAAAATATCATTAGTTAATTATTAAATTGAATACTAATTTCAACATGATAGTTGGTGTTTTAATGTATCTTTTAATATTTTGATTATAATATGTGATTTATTAATGATTAACAATAAATAACTACCATCTACGTCTAGACGAGATATGGTGGGTTTAATACTACTAAACGTAGATTCAGAAAGTGAAGTCATTTTATTGTCACGTAAGCTCAACACTCTGAGACGGCTCATTCCTTCAAACGGACTTCCAATAATGTTGCATAGCCGGTTGTTGTCGAGCTAGAATAATACAATTTACTACAGTATGTTACTTTGTTAAAAAACTACAATATTCGTAATAAGAGTATCAATTTACTTTCAACATGATTAAAGAATGCATATTTTGTATACTTCTAGTTGCTATCTGCTTTAACTTATTATGGCTTAAATCGAGGACTTCTAAGTTTCTTAAAGTGTTTAAACCCGATTTTTCCATGCCATTCAAATAATTGTGGCTTAAATTCATCATAATTAAATTTGGTATACCAACAAACGCATCACTAGCTATCTCATTCAGTTGATTTTGTTGCAATTCGACAATTTGTAACATTGGTAGGTTTACCATAGTAGCACTTGGTAAAGATACCATTTTGTTTCTAGCCATCTTTACAACCATTAGATTTGGCAAATTTTGAATACCATATGATGGCAAGGTATTAAGATTATTGCCTTCCATTTCCAAAATAGTCAAATTCGGTAGCTGTTGAAAGGCCCCTTCGTTTAAAATGTTCAAGTTGTTCTCTGACAAGTACAACTCTTTTAAGTATGGCATTGACGAGACCATTCCACTTTTCATTTGTTTTATTTCATTATTTCTTAAGTCAAGAACTTTTAAATTTGGATTCGCTGCTAATGATGATGGAAACTCTGTTAAAGAGTTATGTGAAATATATAGCTCTTCGAGTTCCCTACAAAAAAAACGTATCGTGAAAAGTGTAAAATATATATATTTAAAAATAAAAATATTAATAACATTTTTTTATTCGACTTACTTGTTTACCGAGAAATAAGATTCGTAAATTTCAGTTAATCTATTATGACTAACATCGATTTTTTTCAATTTTTCATTATTAGACAGCAATGATGATTCTAAAGTTTCTAATCTGTTACCTTTTAAATTCAACTCAGTCTAAAACATAATACAAATTAAAAATATGTATTTACTAACTTAATGCTTTACTTTTAACTTACAAGAAGAGGTAACTCTTTAAAAGTATTCGGATGTATACTTAATAATTTATTATCGTTCAATGTTAATATTTGTAATTGATTTAATCCGCTAAACGCACCATTATCCAATTGTTGCATTGAATTGCCTCCTAAGTAGAGCCATCGCAATAAATTCAAAGCAGTCAATGAATTTGATGGAACTCTATGAATACCATTATCTGATAAAATTAATAAAATACATGATTTAATAAATAAGCGCTTTATATATTTTTAAAATAAAGACATTAATTAATATTTATTAATTTAATAATTAAATATTTAATAATATTACTTGAAACATCAAGTAGTTTCAAGGCGGGTAGATGCAAATCCGTTGAACCATCACTTGGCAAGCTCATTATTTTGTTATTAGACAAGTACAGGTATTCGATGGCTCTTGGCATTCCACCAACAAACTGAAAATCATATGTATTACAGATAAAACTTAAAAAACTTTAATTATATATATATATATAATTCTTTTTTTTTTAAATAAAATAATAAACTACCATAATTATTTAATATACAGCAGCAGTTACTCAACCGTTTTTTTATTTAAGAATATGATTAAAATCTATAGTTTTTGAATATTCGAAAGCTTAGTAAATAATTTTGCAATAATTTTTATAAAATAATATAAATATAAATACTATTACTTTTATCGATAATTTTTTAATTGTATTATAAAAAAATATATTTAAATTATCTAGAAAATCAAAATGTGATTATAGTATCTAAATATTTTACACTAATGTATACTGCAAACTAAAACAAAATACATACTTGATTAATTCTATTATGACTTGCATCAAATTCATACAAATGGTACAAATGTGTCAATGTTAAAGGGTTTATAGTATTTATATTATTATAAGATATATTGATATGTTCTAAATTTGGAGTATCAATGAAAGTGGTAGGATCCAACGTAGAAACAATATTGTGGCTGATGTCAAAACGTCTTAAAGATGGCAATGTGGCTAGCATTCGCCTCTCAAGCTTGTCAAATTGGTTGAAAGATATGTCAAGACCTTTCAACATTGGTAAATTCCATAAAGGAACAGCTAAGTAATTGGATAACGAATTATTGGCCAATCTCAGTTCCCTCAACATTGGCATAGCGGTGAATGTTTCCCTGCCTACTCTTTGGAGTTTATTATGTTCCAAGTACAACATTTCGAGCCTTGAATGGCCCTGTACTGAGCCATAAACAATATCTTGCAACTGATTCCTACTGATGTCCAAAAACCGGAGTTTGGGAAACATGTCCAAAATCAACCGAATTGTCATCGCATTGTCGATAGAATTTTCGGACAGCCATAATTCTTCCAAGTTATTATCACGAACCGGTGTGAACGATTCCGGATGAATGTGATGTAATTGATTTTTACTTATATCGATTAATCTTAAATTCGGCATGCGATGGAAAGCACCCCGGCGTATGTCGCTTATCTTATTGTTGGACAGATAAATATGACGCAATGTCGGTATATCTACGAATGTAGCTTCGTTTATGAATTCTAACTCGTTTCTATCGAGTCTGATCGTGGTCAAGGAAGTCAAATCTCTAATCGCCCCTCCGATATTAGACGCATCAGATAACTTGTTGCCGACCAATGACAGCTCGACAAGGGATGGCAAGCGAGCGAAAGCTCTAGGATGCATCCAAGTGATTCCACTGTCCGTGAAATTTAACAAAAATAGTCGGGGTAAGTCTTGTATAGTACCCACATCCAATTTTTGCAGTTTTGGTGAACCAGTAATATGTAGTTGTTCGAGAAAAGGAAGTCCCAGAAAATTTCCTGTTCCAATGTTTATCAATGAAGATGCTTCGATTTGAACATACCTCAATCGAGCCAAACCAGATATGATTGGCAGTCGTGTCAATGATCCTGCAATTAAAGACAGTGCTTCTAATCTGGGCAAAACCATTAAACTTTCTTCTGGGAAACTTCTGAGTTCTGCTTCTACTATGAATAATTCTAATATGCTTGTTTCTTGATCAGATAACCAATTGGAAGCGACCTTTTGAATTCCATTTTCACGTAACATTAACCGTATAATTTTTAAAGTTGAAAAAGCTTTGGCAGGCATAGACGAAATGGCATTATTTTCCAATATTAGTTCGTCAACTGGATCAGTTACCGTTGATGATAGTTCCTTCAACTCGTCCAGTATGGTTTTAGAATCTCCATGACTACACCTGAAATTAAATACAATAATTTTTTAAACGTTTTCGATGTTTACATTTTGGTAGATATTTCGTAAATAAACTTTTATAATTTTGATCAAAATTCACAAAAAAATGTTTATTAATTATAGTACATAATTGTATGGTCATTAATTACCAACCCAATTATATTTTTAGTAAAAATTACATCATGAATAAGACTTGCTTCTTAGAACAAAATAAATTATAATTTAATTATTTAAATAATAAATAAACATATTTATCTAAAGGTGTTATATTTTAAAAATACAATGATCCTTAGATTTGTTAACTTATCCAGGTCTCCCCAAAATATAAATGTTTTCGCTTAAAAAACTCGTTTTTATGGACGAAACGTATGCAACTAATAATAACATCTTATGATTATTTGATACATTTGCATACATAAAATATATTGGTTTAACTTTGGTGAAAATGTTCCAATAACTTATAAAAGACTTTCGATAAATTTTGTTTCATATAATAAATAACCACTAAATGCATTTAAAATTATTAAAATATAAGGAGACCTTTATTATAATTTTCAAAATATCAAACTATGCGTTCAATATGTATTTTAATAGTTTTTTTACGTTAAAAAATCTTTGTGAAATTTTATTTGAGTTCAATAACTAAAAAATTAACCAAATTAATGACAACAAATGGAGTCAAATGAATTCGAGTTAAAATCTACCGACTATAATAATGATGGTAGTAATATTACTAATATCGATTATAAATAAACAAAAATATTTGAAATTCTTACGAATTGTACTTCATATTGTAAAGGTACCATATTTAAGCATTTCGTTTGAAAAATTTAACTAAATAATGTTAGGTTAGGGAAAATGTTTACATCTATAAAATTTAATTGGTTGACCGAAAACTCTTGAAAATTTAATACAAGGTTTATAAAAAGGTAAAGTTATCGTAACTAAAAAATATCGGTGATCGGTTTACTCAAATTTTTTTAATAAGCCCTTAATGCTCAAATTTGTATAAAATGTGTAAAAATCACGATAATTTGCAAGTTATTTTATAGATAAAAATTCATAAAATGTTTTCTGTTCATACTTAAGGTTCAAAATTTTAACACTAGGTTATCTATAAGCTACTCTTCAAAAATCTTTAAAAAAATTTCTACCGGACTTAGAGGAAAAAATTTTATGACTGTTAGAAATTTAAATATTTACGAAATTGCATAAAATAGCGATTTATTCTCAAACGATTTTAAATATTTGTTATAATTCAAAAAGTATAAGTCGCAGATTTTTTAAATTTCTACCAGCTGTTAAGATTGGAATTTTCTTTATTTCATATTTTTTTCAAAATATTATATTGATTTTTAAGCCACTTATAGACATTTAAAATATTCGATTTTTTTACATTTTATTTCTATAATCGGTGATAAAAAAAATTTGGCTCGTACAAAAAACTTGAAAATTTAATAAAAAATTCCACAGAAGTAGTTCTTAATGTCATTCAAAAATTATTAAAATCCATAGGCACAATTTTTTTTTTATAAGCGTTTGAACAGCGAATATTGACATAGAATTACATGTAAAATATAATATAATGTATAATATTCTAGACTGACAAATGATATCGGTTTTTTAGAATGCTCTAACTCAAAAACCAAAAATCGCAACAACTTGAAATATTCACCAAATCTTTATATTGACGTTCTCTATACATGGTTAAGTTTTCAAAGTATTTTGACTTATTTATAGACAATAGAAAAAAAGTATTATATCTTAGACAAACATATTAACTCCGTTCAGAATAGTCATTCGTATACAATGATATCTATCATTGCATTCCAATTTAACAAATCCATTGTAATAATGACCTATCCTATAAACGAGGTGCACTCCACCTCCAACTGTACAGCAGAGCGAGGCCCATCCGTTTTTTTTTTTTTTATAATGAATTTTATTAATTTAAACTACATAAATACATAAGCAATTAATGCACAAAAAATAACTTAACGTAAAATAGTTACAGTTATTATTTATTACTATGGCTGGGATCTCAATGCCCTAAAATTTTCAAAAAATGCATTTAAATTATATTTATTTTAGGTTAAAAATTAGAAAACAAATTTAAATTATACTACTGTTATGTATTAATTTTTATTTATTGTACGTTGTTACTTCTTTAGTTTTTTTATGCTTCTGTTTACTTAATCATTCATTCTAAAATAATAATTTAAAAAAAAAATTTAATCTTTAACTTGTATTTGCTAGTTGTTATTAATACTAACCTGAACAAAATCGCTATTGCACTGTATAATTATATGCTGTCTTATATTTTAAGCCTAGCTATGATAAATTTTTTATGTATGTATGTATGGTGTAATAAAAATAATAATTTATAATAGGTATAATATAACAGTTATAATTTTCGGGAAAAAGCCTAGCTATGATGAAATATATGGATATATGATACTATATATAATTTATTATTCGTACTGTCAGCAGTTTGCCGTAAGTATTTTGTGAATCGCAACAATTTTCTATCATTTTATGAAGAAATTGTGAAAAATGCTCTAAAAACCAAGAAAATGCACTAAAAACATAAAATAATATCCTAAAAATGCATTTAAGTTTAATTTTGTCAATAAATGCATAAATTCTAATAATTAAATACTTTAAAATAATCAGTATCATCCAAAACGCATTTTATACTTACGGATCAACGTTTCAAAACATCAGAAAAAAGATTTGCATCAAAATCCCAGCCCTATTCATTACAATGAATATAAATGAATAATTTAATGAGACAGTTTATATCATGATGAATGAGAATGTCAATACCGAGCTCAATGTTTATTACTTTAAGTTTTAATCTGTCTTCTATATTAATATCGTGAGTTTAATGACGTAGATATTTATAAAATTAGCAAATAATATCGATTGATATTAATATTAAAAGTAAAACTATTTCTTTAAAAAAAATTTCTTCGCGTACCACTGATTGGGAACTGGTGTAAATAGTATAATATAAATATCTTAATAAAAACAGAAAATAGTTTTCTTCACATGAATCACGTATGTTAATAGATAAATATCTAAGATATAATATTAAAAAACAATGATGGTTGAATTTTCTCTCTCCATAATTATTTTTAATGCTCTAAAATCAAAGTCATGTTTATGTCATCATAGTTACGTGAAACCAAAAAATTGTACACATTTCAAAAAATTCACATATATAAATGTTCACTAACACTTCTGTTACAAATTAATTAAAACACTACGTATGAAAAACCGTAGTTATAATAATTAATTCAATAATAATCAATTATTTTGTTGAACATGTTTTATAAAAAAAGCATATATCAGCTAATAATTGAAATATTGGTATCGAACATTTATTATATGATTGAATCACTACTAAGACGTTTTTGAATGCATAATATTAAATTCTTATAAACTAAAATATATATATATAATATCTGGTTATAATATAAATTATCAATATTACGAATAAATGTGAAAAACGTTACGTTGCTCAAAATGTTTGTTTTTATTCCACCTATAAAATATTAAATATTGTAATTTGATCATGTACACTTTTGAGAATAGTCTTTCTCTCATGATAATACTGTCGGTTTTCATAGTAAATATTGTTCAGAGACGGGTGATCTACGTAGACTATAATAATTGAAGTTAGGCAGAAAAATTACTATGGCACTTACTATCTGGAAATAATATAATGTAGGTACCTAGTTATAATTTTTCATTGTTATAACTTATTAGTAGATCGTTGATTTTTGTTCGGCTACAAGAATTAAAAATTATATTAGTATGTAATAAAATATTATTTTAATGTAATCATCCAAAATTTGTTAAATATTATCATATTATAATATGAATAGTTATAGGAATAGTTATATATGAATACCAATGAAACTTAAAGTAATACATTACACATATCCTTATAATTAATTATTTTATAATATTTTTAATGATTGGAATTTTGGAGAATAAAATTGTAACAATTTTAATGATATAATATGGTATAAAGTGAAGCCATAATATGTTCATTTAATGCATTACATGAACTAATATTAATTCACTTTTCACGCATTGGCTCTATCCCAAGATACGTGTCACATTAAATGCCTAGTTAGAACGCCTAGTTATTACAACTTGTCAGTTACGTTACAGTCCCTTAAACTTAATATAATTTTAATACGATAAAGTATGAACAAAACTATAAATTTCGTTAATGAAGAGTACATTTTATAGCCATTGGAGTTACTACTGACTGTACATAGTAAAATAAAATATAATTAAATAAATTAAATAAATAAATATAATTATTTTACTTAGAAATTCGTACACTAACGTATTTATTGCGAAAGATTATGGTAATGAATTTATTAAAATGTAATATTAAATGCAAATTTAATTAATTAATATTACCCCACTTCATTAAATTGTAACTGTCACCAAAATTATATGATTTAAGAAGATTTTTAAAATCAAAAACAAAAACAAAATCGTATTAAAAAACAAATTTAAAAGTGCATAACTGCAAGTAACTTCTTTAACTAAATTTTATATATGTGGAATCTATTTTCATTATAAATACCATTTAAAATTGAACTCTATTAGTAAATTAACTTTGTTTATTTCGTTATACTCATAAATGTATATATTTGCAATATTTGAATTTTTTTTTTTATGTCTAAATTCGTATTAGATACATATTGCTCAATGTAAAAATAGTTATACTCGGTTAGGAATTTTTAAATAATTTTTTTCTAAATAATAATCGAAATGAAAGAGTATAATTTGAATTATTATTGTTTTGACTTGTAATGTGTGATAAACTACGAAATAATTTATATATGAATAAAACTAAATCTATTGAATTTACCAAGTATAATATTATTGCTGTACCTATTTCAATATATATATTTACATATTTATTTTTTCAACCAGGATCAAATAATGGGATTCGTTCATCGTTTTTCGAAGGAACGGAATACTTTTTTGCATATAACAATGCAAAACACTGACGCAAACACACTCACCATATCTGAATCTCGTTGTCTCGGCTGGAACACTTGCACCGTCGGATGGCATCACTCGATGGTGGGCACGCGGCCGCTGCGGCACGCGGCGTCCTGGCCGTCACGGCTATGGCAGCGATGACCCATAGCAGTGCCAGCAGACCGTCCTTAAACCGCATTGCGTCGTCATGACCTCAACCGGCCACAGTCGTCTCCTGCGACACACGTGATAAAACGGAACGTTAAGTGCGAAAACGGGTGACAGGGTTGGTGGTGGAGGATGATTTCACTCTATTTACATGAGATCAGTACCGTCACGCGTTACAAGACGTGTATTGGACGTTAAACCGACACGTTGACGTAGTACGCTAACTATTCGATTTCTTCTCAGCACGAGGTGCCATACGTTAAATCTCGTGACGAGCGCGATCTGTTTCCTGGGTGAGTTTTATGAAACGCGTTTGAAGGACTCGATATTAATCCGCGTACGGTATTCAGTTTTCATCGCGCAGATCACCTATAGGGCCTGAAGATCAACGATCTACAGGTTTTTTAATCGAAACCCAGAAATATGCGCACTGTAGAACTACGTGCAACAACTTTTGAAAGAATAAGATGCACTTATTAACTTACTAACGCTTAGGTATTTTTTACTTCAATTTATTACTGTTTTTTTTTTTTTTTTTTTTCGTTTACTAAATAAAAAATGCGCATTAATAAGTCTTCAGAGAGATCATTAGGTAATTATTAATGCGTGTTTTCTATAATCTATTAATTTAAATTACTTATTTTCAAACTATTAACTAATAGCTACAGAGTATAATATGAGATTGACATTCATATACCTACACACACAGACGATTGTATATCGAAATCAGAGAACCGTAAAATTAATGACATAAAATCTCTCTTTTAAATACGATACTGTACCATCTTCAAAACGAGCGTCCTGGAAATGGGTCAACCTAGACGGGGGAATTAATGGTACCACGAGCGGCGGGAACCTTACCGGACGTGCACAACAGGTTAACACCTGGTCGGATACTCGCCGAGGATCTTAGGCTTCGTGGTGGCTGTTGCGAGAGTAACTAATATGGTTAACGGTCGAATGGTTGTCTAGGCGAGTTTCCGGTGATAGCGCACGACTGCGGGGGTGAAAACCTTCGCGGTGCAGGGAGCGGTGAACCTCCCGAGGATCTAGCTGCTTTACCGATTGAAGTAAAAACGTCCAGAGGTTGTCCGTAACCAAAAAAGCGAACAGAGGGAGGACGATAGTCCTCGGTCTGACCGTCGCAAAAATATTCACCGTATTCTGTTTGAATAATATGTTTTATTTCCCGTATAATATTTAAAATGAACATAAATTATTTAATACTATCACATTCAAAAATCGGTAATGTAGTACTAACTATATTTTTGTATATTTATTAAGTTCAATTAATACTATAGGCTATACGCCATAACTTATTTAGTATCCTGAAATTTTGGTTTTTATAACTGTGTCTATTAGAAATAATATTATGACAATCGTTGTTTTTAATAATAATAATGATATAAATGAAATCAAAAGTTTAATTTTTCATATTCATCAACATATAGGTACTGAAAAATACCGATGAAAAATTCAAATTGTTACGCAAATGTTGTACTTGAAAAAACTAGTACACTAACATTTTATTTGATCGATGAATTTAAATACGCACTTTTTTATTTTTATTTATTATTTACGTAACAAATATTTATTAACCACGGATATCAATATGGTATGCTTTAATGCTATATTTCAAGTTATGTACAAAAAGATAAGCAGTTACGACGTAATTAAGCATTGGATATTAGTTCCAGTCGTAATTTTTGACTGATGTTTCCTCGTCGGAAGAAATAATCTATATCCACTCCAAAAATGAAATAAAGATATACGAATATTGTACTATCTGTTACATTAATAGAAAATCGTTATAAAGAATGTTAGTCAAAAAAGGAAAATCATTTGAAATTAGGTGTTTAAGTATTTGATTATGTTATGTAATGAGTGATGATAATATAACTGCATTTTTCTACTTATTTACCAAAAATATAAATGTGCCTAGTCAATAATAGATAAGAAAAAATGAGATCACATAAGTCATTATTTGTACATGTAAATTAATAGTCATGTCATTCTTATGTTTACTGAATGTTTGTAATGGTTAACATATTCTACAGCCCAGAAGATATTGTGAAATAATTTAGCGAAAATAAATGAAAAGTAGTCGGTTTGTTCCAGTTGAATAGTTTTAGATTTTCTTATATACCGATCATTAATGGACATTAAATAGTAGTAGAATGCCTAAATTTTTTTTCAACTGTCTATTACACATTACGTAAACTCATTTTAATAACTTTATCGTATACATATTTTATTTTTTACGGAAAAAAAATGTAATTAAATAATTGACATCTCTGCTTTATCATTATAAAATATCATATAAGTAGGTATAGTTAAATCACCTTGATTGATAAAATATTTACTTGTATATTTAGAGAAAGTACACATGTATTTTTATACCATCGAGCCATTTAAATAAAAATTAAATAAAAATTAATTCACATTTTATATATTATTTAAATTAATACATGGTGGGTAAGTGTACATTTCTATCAATAAGTTTTTTTTTTATTCAGAAATAATCAAAGCTGGTCATTTGTCTAAAATAATAATTTAAAGATATTTTATGAAAATATTTGTTTTTGTTTTTTCGTAAAACACATTAAACTGAAAACCTTGTATTGAAGTACAATAATAACATTTTCTGGCCCATCAAATAATTATTTTTCATAATCTGAGCATATAACATTTACTATCAACTTTATATTAAATATTGTAATCATATTAATAACATCAGTAGCCACTACAGTTACCTATTTTCCTACTTTTATAACTATAAAACACGTCTAATATTTTAAAACCGTTAATTTTAATTAATGAAAGTTAATTAAAAGTTAATTAAAAGTTAAGTTAGTTAATTTTAATTTTTCTACCTGTTAAATTGACTTTGAAACGAGCAGAGTCAACCAATAGAGTAATATTATAATTATAATATTTTAAATAATTATAGTATATATATATATATAGTATATATATATATAGTATCCATTACTCTATGGGTCAACCACACTTTTTATAACTCTAATTAAATTCTTGTTAAATTATCTGCTTGGTTTTCCAAGTGTCTATCATCTATAACACCCAATCCCGTATCTTTGTATATAAAATTCGTTCACTACTAAATTTTCTACCAAACACGTCTTAATAATATAAGTATCTTTATATATTATCAATATATAATAATTAAAAGAAATACACAAAATAATACCATAGAAAGGTATACATAAATTATAGGCTTCATCACATGATGTATTTTTTTCAAATTTTTTTTTCGGAACTGATCCAAATCAACAAACTAAAACTTACTGTGAACTAAAATAATCCATGATTGCTAGTTACTTAACATATTCTATCACGCCGTTAAATATTTCACCGTAATTCTAATCGTTTAAATCTAAACACTCGTTTCTGTACGAGTTTATTATCGGTTTCAAATAAATTACACTATTCGTAAAACAGTTAGCCTCAGTAAGTAGTAATTGAATATAATACAGAATTTTTCAACACATTAATGTATATGATCGTGTGGAATTGGGGAAAGAAGATTATTACATTTAATTAACGTTGAATCGAGAACAACTTAATGAATATATAAAACAGTACCATCTAACCTATTTTAACCGTTAAATGGGCCAATATTTTTTTTCTATTATTATTAATTTTGCGTTCTTTCAATTATTATTTGAATTGTTTAAATTCTATATCATTGAGCGATAAAATATTTAAACATATCGAATACCTATAATCAATACGTGATATGTTATATCTCAAGTCATGAATTTCAACTACATATAAGATAATACAGTATATTTTTAGTTTTCAATTTGATTTCTTAATTTTTGTGTATAATGACTAGAATATTGTACTATGATCAGGGCCGTCGAGAGCTTTTGAGGGCCCCGGGACTGATCGGTTCCAGGCCCCCTTACACTTGTTTGGCCAAGATATATACTACCTACTTGTACACACTTTAGTACAATAAAAATATTAAAATTAGCATCTTATGCTACTGCGAATGACATAATAAAATAATTTTGAATAAAAAGCTGAGACGACGGGCCCTTTCAGAGGTACGGGCCCCGGGGCTCTAGCCCTCATTGCCCTACCATCTCACCGACCCTGACTATGATACTTTTTTCTACGTGATACTCCGACTATTTGTACTAAAAATTTCATTTAAATTGTAAATAATAAAGAAATTATTTTTATAATTATATTTCATTCTATTTAGTAAATATTTTAAAATTTTAACTATATCCATAATTTTATATTTTCCACTACATCTTGGTTAATACGAATACCAATTTATGTTATTTTATGTTTACGAATTCAATATACAATTTAATTCTTATTTAATTCTTATTCTTATTTATTTTTAATTTATTTACATTTATTTTAAACTTTTATAATGTACTTATGAATATATTCAAAACATATATTTAACATATTACTGACATTATTATATTATTAACATTATATTTAATTATTATTATATTACTAACATTTATCGTTGTCCTATTACATAAAATTATAAAATATTGAGAAGATAATGAATGTAACATGTATTTTTTTAACAGTATATTTATATTTTTATGACCTTCTTTTATATGCTCGAAGTTATTTTCATAGAACGAATTGCGATAAAACTAGCAATAAATACCTACCCAATTTATTCTATTTAGAAGTCTTTTGAAATTCATACACTATTGTTGTTGGTTAAATTAATATAAGAAATGATTCCGAATAATAAAATGAAATAATATTACACCTACCAACGAGTAAGAACAAATATAGAGCGGATAATCTAGTACACGTTGATGCAGATACCGAGCAGTCTAATTAGGAATAATAAAATATCTGTGTATATTGTGCACCTGTATGAATAACAAAATCTACAATGTCGAAATAATATATATGAAACATTATTAATTAAGAAACGTATGATGAATATTAGATTCATCCAGTGATTTAAAAATCATCCATACAACACAACAGAAATGTATTGCGTTAACCTATATAAATTATACAGAACTAAGAATACATTATAATATAAATTGCTCTCTTCTGCAGTGGTGTTCCCAAAAGGGTATACTACATATACACCATACACTTTCAAATTATTTTGAAAATTCACGGATGTATAATAGTGTAAATATGTTCAGTGATAAAACTTGAAAAGTAACTCAATAATTTTTTCAATAAGTTATTTTCAAACATATTTAGGTTTTTTTTTTATTCATATATTTTCAAAATGTATTTTAGTAATGTTAGAATTTAAATACTAGTAAAAGAATCGATAAATTGAATAACCCAGTTCAGTAAAATATTTTTCGAGAAAAAATTTACTAGTTAAGTCAACAATGTTAAACTACTACGCATACATACTTTTATGATCGAATGAGTGACATTTTACAAACAAATGTTCATACATAATATTTGCATATGACATTAATAAACGTTCAAACAACTAGTACTATAAATTTATATACAGTCTAATGAACTTTACGTTTGTAATACAATGGTTGAATATTATATTAAATCTTCCTAAGATAATAGGTAAAAATTAATTCGTGGACTGATTGATGTTAGTAAAATAAAAATAATTATTTGAATTGCGATAAAAAGAAATTAGTAAATAGTAACTTATCAAGTCGAATCATTCATATAATTTTTTTATACAGTCTTATAAAGATATCTATACTTTTTCGTTAACAAATAAAACCATTTTGGTTATTATACATTACGTTTAGTTTGTAATTCACTTAACTCGTGGACACAATGTGTTGCAGTCTCATGTTTAACGGACCTAAACAACATATTTTAATGTATTTATTCAAAACGTGTATTTAACAAACATATTTAAATCATTTAACACAGTCGTTAGACGATATAAATTCTTACAGACTACGTGGACGAATTGTTTTCAGAGGAAATGAATAAACATTTATTTTCCTTTCTGAAACAGTTTTCACCTAGAATCAACGTAGCGACAATAATTGAGAACTTTGATGTGCCATATCTACGGCCTGTGTAAATAATAAAACATTATATTTTTAAACTTATATTTAGGTATATACACTATAATTTTAACAATACATAACAAAAAATTATCTTGAGCATATAATAAAATGATAAAATGTTGCCATAAAAAATGTAAGATTAACATTTTAATCATTTTATGTTATTACTTTCTAAATGTATTCTTTTATCAAGAAAATGTGTACAATGTTATGTATAATATACCTATTTAAAAAAAACCATTAAATTAACGTTTATTAGGCATTAAAAATACTATGACTACGTTTTCGGTTGTTGATACACAACCTAATCGAAATGAGAATGTATTAATATAAAATATTACTAGTTTAAAAGTAATAGAATACTAACAGAAATTAATGTTGTTAGTGTGTATATCTGGGAGAAATTTACTGGTTATCTATATTAGCCAATTGTAATTGTTATTATTAAACATCAATCATTATTTATGAATTTACAAGTACTCTGTACAAAACCAAAATGTAAAATTTGATCATGATAAATTAAATAGAAATTGTATTTCCGATCGAATCATTCGCATCGTATTCATACTAATCAAACACTGTACAATTTGTATACATACAACGTTAAATATTATAATATGTTCAATCTGTTTATGTCGTTTGAGCTGTTTCTCTAACCGCGGTAATTACTTCTCTGTTCAAATTTTGATTTTCACATATGTGTGTGAACAGACATTAACTATATGTGATTATTATTGTAAAAAATAAATACTGTGTAGGTAGATACACCGCACGATATTCAAAAGTAGTCTCGAAAACATCGAGATAATTCGGATCCTGTTACCGTTTAAATAGATTATCGCGAAATAAAATGCAAATAAATGATTAGGTATTGGAAATAAAATGTATAATATTTAGAATGTAGAATGAATAACAAAAGCTTTTTTTCAAAATACGACTGACATACATAATTAACACCGTTATCATTATCATCATCGGTGAGGGAAAGTGTTAACGAGTGTTTTGAGCCGAAGTTCCTGCTATTCCTGCCCATTTCATTGTCGGTACTAATCATCAGTCCTCAGCCTCCAGTATAATAATAATTGTTTTTGTGCGTATTGCTTGCGTTTTAGAAATCGTCGACAATTAATAAAAAAAAAAGAAAAAACAATAAACTCATCTGTTCCTTTTTTTATTCTTTTCTTATATCATAATAATAATTGTTATTTTAATATTGTTATAATTGTATTGTTTTTATATAAGAACACGGGGCATTATAAAATATATAAACACACTTAAGTACCAATACCCATAAATAAATTATTACTGAAAAATTATCACTGTAAATTAAATTAAATAGATGGGCAAATCATACGAGGCAAAAATTCGATTTTATGCGATTTTTGCTTGATATATAATCACTGTAACGTTATTCGCTCGGCTTCGGCATTTGTCGAATGGGAAATCGGGTTGAGAACTATATAAGTTTGATATTTATAGAAACCAATTATTTTATTTGAATTTTAAATTCACTATACTTCTGAAGCTAAATCTCCGACATTAGTGATCATTACCCGGAAAAGTGGACTAGATAATTAACTCTAGATAACATATTCAAAATATATTGTTCTCAAACCACGGACCGCAAACTTTTACGTGAAGTCCGTAAATACATTTCAGCCGTAAATTTATGATATCTCAGGGAACGATCAAATGGTGCTTATTGATTATTTTTTACAGAGCAAAGGTTAAACTCCAAGTTTTTTTTTCAAATTATGCATGCGGACAAGAAAAAAAAATATTCAAATATTTTTGAAATAAAAATAAAAATAAATAAATTTTTATAATATAATGTATATACAGTTATATGTCAAAAATGATGTCACACCTATTTGAAAATTCTTATATTTATGACAGGTGAAAGGATATTTATTTACAAATTTAAACTGTGAAATCTGTTGCACTAGAACTCGTATACCAGACGATTATCTAAAAACTCGGAAAACTACAATAAGTATACTATAGAACCGAAATTAGTGAAAGAAAACCCATTTTATTCACTTACTGCACAGTTATCGAATCTTCGTTTAAAATTTTAAATCCTATTTAAATGATTTTAATCGATTTATAATAAATTTGTTGTCAGGGGCGTATCTAGTTAACTTTTCGGAGATTTTAATATTTTTACAATCGTGCATTTCAGAAGTATTTATTTTACAAGATAATACTTTTGATTATAATTAATTGTATAGTACTAGGTAGATCGCCAATAGATTATATAAATAATAAATATTTATGATATTAAACTTAAATTTCATAAACATATAAGGTAGTAATTTTTTCTAAATTCGTTAAAATTTCGGAAACTTGGTATTGCCAGTTAAACCTGATTCATAATAAACGACGCATACAAGTGCTTTTAAACTACACCTACGTATAATAATAATTTTTGTACTTAATAAATTTAACACTCGACAAAACATGAGACTAATTAATGTTTTAATTTTATTATTGAAACGTTCATTATATTGCATGTCGGTAGAACTGTTCTATGTAAACTCTCCGGTTTACTGTAAAACTCATAATTTGCATTTATATGTATTACATATTTGTAAAAATGTATAGGTACGTAGGTAATGAGTTCGTCGTACAAGAACTGTATATCCATTTGGTACAATGTAAACTCCTACACAAATAACCTTTTTCCTTGCATATACTGTATCTTCTGCATCATCCTTTTTACCTGAAAAAAATGCTAGTAGTACACTCCTATGTTTAAACTTGAGGACACGATTTTTGATTTTGATTTTCGATTTTGATAACCAACGTAAACAAACAAAAACAATGTCGAAATATTAATTTATACGTGTACGTAAAATTAAATATACACAAGAAGACATTTTACGTTTAAGAGATTTCTCTAAAGTATGCCACAAAAATAAACTTAAATAAATATGATTATTATTTTATTATATTTTTTATTGTTTTTAAACAATTATTTTTATTTTTTACCTATATATCTAAGTAATTTGTTTGTTTTATATTTAATGCTATATGACAATTATACAATTTATATTTTTGTATTTGAATTTAATTTTTTGTAAAAATTATTTTTATTATTATATTATTTTTTAGGAGTTAACACCTTCGTTTTTAGGAGACAACACTATGCCTATGTAGGAGATTACCATTCCCTATCCATTATATAGACTTCATTATTATACTTTTAGATTTGAACAAGAATTCAAATAGAAACAATTTCTAATACTTAAATTACTATACACATGTCCGAACCTTTCTAATTAAATTTTTTTCCTTTATAAACTTATTTCGCAAGAGGACTTTATCATAGACTTATTAACCATAGGAAGTATAATTACATGCTTATAACAAATATTTTTCAGCAGTAATTTGTATCGTACAAAAATTGAATTATTCAGGATATAATAAATTGAATAAATAAAGTACATAATTTTTCTACTCGTACTTATTTATGATAATTTTAGTCAATGAATATGTAAGTAAGAGGAATAAAAAATTACTTAATTTATATCATACATTTTATGTCGTTATATCGATAGTACTTGCCTATAAGGGCAGTGCCAGTTGAAGGGCAGAACAAAAGGGGTTTAACAATTCATAAGCCTATAATTTTGTTTTTAAAATTAAATAACAAGTGCCCCCATCATATGAAAATATGTATAGTATTTCGATTTTTAACATCAATATTATTGTTAGTAGGTACCTTATATTGTAGTATAAATAGTATTATAATAATAAATAAATAAACAATAATATATTATTGACGCTTTGATGACGAAATATAATATCTATACTAAGGAAAAATGATGTTATGTAACACAGAAAAATATGTCATACGGGCTTCCAAGAAAAAAAAAATGTAGGAACTCGTGAATAAATCTACCCCGATCCCCGTAAAACCTCCCGCCGACGCTGGCATAACGACGTACAGCAGTCGGTGGATTTTGATCACCGAGAGGCTTAGAAAATTTACGAAATACGTATTTTTCTTGCTTAGAAAAGTAACGTACACATGGACGTTCGGAGGTTTTTTACCGTATGTAAAAAAAATAACTTGATTATTTTAACAAAAAAATATTACTCAACAACCATTGTCCGGCACAGTGATGAGTAAAATGTGCGCGTGCACTGCGTACAGCAGACATATCGTGAATGTCGTGTTCATATTAACCGTAACGGCCTTTCGAGAACGACTAAAGATAGTCCTTTTCTTATAATGCGTGCGCTATTTGTACATGCGATTTATGCGAATTGTTAATAGCAAGAAGTATGTCATTTCACACGCGAGTCTATCACGGGAGACGGTACCCACTCGGACCAACGTGAAAAACATATTATTATTAGTATTGTTATTATTAATATCAGTGTTAGAGTTATTACTATAATTATTATTATTATTATTATTATTTTAATAATATTATTATTATTATTATTATTATTGTTATTATCATTACCGACCTCGACAAGCGCCTACACCATTCACCGCCCGACGTATGCATTAACGTTATAACACATTATAACACGGTCCACGGGCGCAACGTTTCGCAAATAGCGAACGAACAACAATAATTAAACAACAGTTATTGGGTCACTGTTTTTAATGTTTTATTACACATCCATATTAACGTAGGGAAAAGTACCGCAATAATAACAATATCGGACTTGAGTTCCGGACACGTTCAGCGAATGGAACCCGCCGCCGCCGAACGCAATTCAGCGTCACCGCGGCACGGGTACCTACGAAGCCGTGGAAACGGCTGCACACGAATTGCGTCCCGCAATAAAAAAAAAATCAATAAGTGAGTAAGTACATGAATCGCGCCTCGGGTTTTCAAGACGAATATAGGTAAAATATGAAAATGGCCAATTTATTCGTTTAAATTTTATTGAAATGGTATCGTTCAAGTTTTCACCGGTCAAATAATTTTTCAAATATAAATTTAATAATTCTAATTTTTTAATATAATTATAACTATAAATTAATATAAATTAATTGGTATGCTTATAATCGCATAACAGTTACAAAAAACAATATTTTCAACCTACCATTAGCAATAATTCGCTATTGACAGTCTTAAGTCTGTATAAAATGGGAAAGAAAATAATGTTTATACTCTGGGACTCGATTTGTGTACACCGGTGAAAAAGCTCATCAAAATACTCATTACACTATCACCACGTGTTCGTACACGCCTCGACCCCTCCTTACCTACATACGTCCTACACGACAGTGTCAACTGTCCGCGTATTTGAATTTTATTTCGTACGGAAAATCATCTCAACTCCGGCGCTGAACGATGACAAATTCACGGTCAATTTGAAATCGATGTCGTATAGCTGTTTTGTCGTGCGTCGCGAACACAAGTTTGGACTTTTTTTTCGGTTCGTGTACCTCCGAAACGGCAACCGTCGAACAGCGCGTGTACACGACCTAACCGTAAACGCCGGCACATGTTATTATGCGTGCTTGGACGGAGAACGTAAAACTACTATTTTTCTATTCGCTTCGGAAATAACGAAAATTGAATGTAAACACATTCAAGTTACGCTTCATGAACTGTTTATCAAATTTTATTCGGCGGACTAATCCTGTCTGTATTTATGTAATTATGTATTTTTATTTTGTTTGTATTTTATTATTTGTATTTATTGTAGTCACGTAGACCATGGTAGATTTCTAATAAACTGCGACAAAACTTCATCTTACACGTCGACAAAATTTGAAATCGTAACACGTATTTGCGACGGAATGTTCGAATTGCACTTATCACCTATGATAAAAAAATATTCAAATTTCATTTGGGTTAAAAAAAGATAGTGGTCGAACTGCACTCGTTCAAAAGAGAAGTTAAAACTTTAGTCGGTTTTTCATTATGAAAGATTCACGTATACATGCTTAAAAAAAACACTTTTATAAAATGTTAAAAATATTACGATTATTTTTATGAACGCTATGGCACAACTACTTAATACTCTTAATTTTTATCACTTATATATTAATTGATTATTTATTCAAATAATGTACCATATAGTATTTTAGAAAATTTAAAAAATAAAATCAAATAATTGTCTATATATATATTAATGATTACAGGACAAAGCGACTAATTGTATTAATGTTTATTCATCGAAGGCAAACCATTATGTAAAAAAGTAGGTACCGGTACACAAAAAAATGTAATTTATAAATATTAACATTATTATGTAGGTATGCATATAAAATAATATGTATAATATGTACACCATAACACATAAGATAAAGTTCAAAACGAAATAAAAATATAAAATGCTTAAAAAGCAAAAATTTAAGTACAAGGAATACTTATAACGCCTCATAAAATGTCAAAATACTAATCATTTTTCAATTAGTTTAGACCTGTAAATATGCCGCGGACGTAATGCGAAAGCAGTTCCCGCGGCGTCGTCGGTTCAAACAGAAAAAAAAAAAAGCTCTGTAAATATTCATTATGCACCTATAGTGTAATTAGTATATTTATTATAATGTACTATTACTTATCATTCTTAGGTATTCGTATGACGAAATTTGTTTGTTAGAAAGTAGGGACATTTGTATATACAACTATGCTTAAGTTAACACCGATTTAATACACAGATAAAAATATATTACATATAGTGATATTATAATTATTTTAACAAAAAAGAAAAAAACCAAACAAAATCGGCTATTATACAATAAGAAAAACGTTCTTTCATTGTTCTGTTGAGGAAACTGTTAACTTCGCAAACACGATTGTTTTTGTGACACCAGTCGAAACGAAACTTTCTTTATTTTATTATAACTCATAATATATAATACTAATTGGTACGTATTGTTTTTCAAATAATTTAAAGCTCACATAAAAAGTAAACAGTTTAAAATTTAACCATTGTCTCAATGTCAATAGATGACCAAATACTAATTTGAATGTTTCTATAGACTTGGGAAGTTAATTAAAAATAAATTTGTTCCGGAAACTATATTTTATGTTGTGTAAAAAAAATAATGTTAGTGCGTGCGATTTGTAAATTATACCAATGTCATTATAAAGATATTATTAAAGTGTTAAAGTACAAACATATACATTGTAGTTAATGTTAATACTTCTTAAATAATGTGAATATTTCAACGATAAAGGCTACAACAAAGGAATTTATTTGAATACAATACACAAAAAAAAAAATTAAAAATAATCTAATAACAAAAACCCGCATCAGTTACACTTTACAACTAAGAATTGATGAATAATACCCGTATTATTGAAGAATTAAATATTTCTTGATTCTCCACTTGAAGTCTACGGATGAAGTGACATGTTAATTAGAAATTACATTTTTTTTTAATTGTTTTTATACGATTTAAGCTTAATGACGACTGTGGCCGAATAATATAACATATATGTTTAATTAAGGACTGATATTAATAACACTTATACAACATACCCTTGCATATTTATTATCAGATTAATTTGTATTTAAATAAAATATATACGTAACTATGAATAAAATTAAAAATATGAAATACCTAACAGTTATAGTGCTATAATGTTATGTATGTAATCATTATATAATTGTAAAATCATGTTGAATTGTATAAATAATCGTTAAAATCTACACAGTTACTGTTTACAAAAAATGATTTATCTTTTAGGATGATTAAAAAATCAATACTAAGTTTTATCAGTTGTTTTACAATTATGGTAAAAAAATAATAATATTATAGTAGTGTATCGGGTGGAGGCAATCGGGTTGTATTCAATTGCCACGCTACAACTTATGTATGTAAAATACATACCTACAGATTACATATGTTTACGCAAAATACATTAATTAAAAACATTTGAATGTTTCAAACTATCTACAGACACTTATTTTTGATATATTTATTATAACAGTTTATACTTTTATCGTCACATCTAAACATCTTTATAAACAGGTAATTTGTCACTTTATCATCGTTAACGTACAATTTGTTCTTTTTTCCTGCACAAAAATTATACGTTATGAATATGATACATCGATTCACGACGAATCGGTATTGAATCTTATTTGTTATCATAATTCAAAATCCTTTTGTTAAAAATTATAGACACTTTCGCGATTGGTGTGTCGAATTTATAATTCAAAGCATGTTTAAAAATTACGCACCGTTTGGTGGTACCAGCATAATACGAACGATGATTTTGAGTTCCGATTTAGAAATAATGCGAAACAGTGTGCAGCTATTGACAGCAGGGCTCAGTGGACGTGCACAGACGAATAATTGGTGTTAAATAAACAAATTACACTTTAATAGCACCTCTTTTACCGACGGTAAAAGCGTTAAAAATTACTAAACATACGCGAATGTAAATGTTATACTACGCGCTCGATGCGCACGGCATGCATTCGCGCGTACGTGCACTTATCGTATAAGAAATAATATCTGTACTGCATGGATCCGAGACGTAGTTAAATAATACTTTCGTTTGTAAATAAATAGCTAAAAATGTATAGGGTCACTAAAGCAACAACAATCGCATGTAAGAACAAAACTATGTAAAATAATACTTTCGGTCGCAAATAAATCGCTACGGATGGCACACGTAAATAGAGTCATTAAAGTAAAGTATACAAAAAAAATAATTCGACAAGTGTAAAACTGTTAATCGATGATGTACAGTATACTTGATTTTACCTTGTACAGCATGGTCTTGATCGTCTTACGAATTTAATATTGTCTCACTTGTCCATTCGGTTCGCGTGTACGAATATAAATGAACCGTTTAGTGCTGTTGAGGGTGTAAACCACGAATGGTTGTTCCGCGGGAAGAAAAACAAAAATGGTCAGCGGAATGGCGCCAAAAGGACGTCGTGAGTACGGGTAAACCGTGGAAAAGAAAAAAAGAAAAAACAAAAAACAACCGAAATGTTCGTACAGTAAAAATATCGAGCGGAAAAAAAAACTGTTGAAAAATCGATGGATCTGACGAGCACGTTATCGACGTGTCCTGGAGCAGCGTACGTTCGAACACAAGCCAAACACTGGCACGCGACTGATTTTAATATCGTTTACTATATAGGAGCCCATCTTTCCACCATGCTTCACTGGACCATGAAAGATTTCCCTACCACGCGGGCTGCTCTAGTTTTCGGTACCTAACGCATTATTATTATACTCGGAGAGAGATAACCGGATTTCAGCTAATAAGTAACGAGGAAGGCACATAAATGTCACCGAAAAATGTTGATGACGGTGATCACGACGAAAAAGATGATGATGATGATGATATCAACAACAATAGCGTATCTATGCACACATCTGTGAACGTGTGAATGTGGTATTGTGATCGTGTATATAATATTTTTACGGGACAATAAAAACGCACGCACTAATTTTATTTTCTATGCGTACAGGACACACTCGAGAGGCATAAGACTTCATTATTATTATTATTAGTGGTACATTGTATTGTTATTTTTTTTTTCTCTTCGCAATTACTATTAATCAGTATGAATCCGATAACATACGTTGCGCACATGGACCGCGGCGAACGCGTGCCGTACGTAGAACGATATAAATTAATCATAATTAACGAGGGGAATTTCGTGGATGGACTGTTTGGAAATGCGCGCGGACGCCGCGACGTGTGTAACGGTGACGTAACGTCCGGAAAAGTCGTGCCTCACCGTAATAAATATTATTTTATCACAATAATGTAACACAAATGTATTGTCTAGAGCGGGTACGAAATAAAATGCGCTCTACATGTTGTGTTATGTACTCGTAAATTAAATTAAGTAACGCGTTCTGATTATTAATGTTATTATTATTATTATTATTACATATAATACGAGCATATTAATCGACGTTGCACTCTGTACTATTAGTACGATTCCACTGGGGAGTCAACGGATTCGGGTAAAATACTCATTAAAAGATTTCGCACACATATTCCGAATACTTAAATGGGTAAAAAGGAATTCAAAGCGCACATTCGAATGACTCATAACCATAGTTGTAACAGAGCCGAACTCCCCGCACTGAACCTAAGACGGCCCTTTTCAGGACTGCCAAACAATGCGAGGCGAAAGGCCGGCCTGGCCCAGGCCCACCTGCACGCCCGGTAATGTGAAATGTCCAAGTTCGTACGAATCCATGGTGACGTTCGTACAATGTACCGACCAATCAGATTTCGAGATCGTCCCGGAGAAAAGTATAAATACTGGAGTATTTCAACAGCCCACCGTCAGTTCCTCTCCCATCTTCGTATTTACATATCTGTTGACGATACGGGAAGCGAATCTCCGCAAAGGGACGGCATGCGCCAACCAATCGAAAGCCATCGAACTTCAGGTTTCATATACGGCAACATTTGTTCCCAGATACCGATCGCCGACACCTGCTCAGCCACGGCATGTTCGACGTCGACGCTTACCATCGCGATTTCTGCACGGGCTTAGGCTAAGCGTTCCAACATAAGTGTGTTAGCCGTAAGGACCATCCACAAAAGTATGTGGATGTGTGGGCTCGTTAGAATAGGTAAATTGTAATCACCGTCCTCCGAATGCTATTTTAAAACGGAATAAATCCGTATTGTTATTAAAATTGTTATTATAATTATTAACAATAACATATATAAATGTATTTGCTATCTTATTTTATTACACAATAAATCCAACTAGCTTACGAACCAACGCGTTGCAACGTGTCGAATCATTTTGACCGTAATACAGTATTCCCCGAGTATTTGATACACTTGATAAAAATAATAATTCAAATTTTATAGAAATTATTTAGTTTTTCAATTCGATAATATACACACAAATATTAGTTATAAATAGGGTTCGAAAGTTGTAGGAGCTAAAAAAGTCAAAATATGCACGAAAAAATTGCAAAATATGTACGAAAAAGTTGCAAAATATGCATTAAATATTCAAAAAAATTTAATAAATATGCATAAAAAATATTTTAAAGTTTAAAAAATAAAACACATCTTATGTTGTTAATAATCAATAATAAACACGTCAAAATGCCAACCAATTATACCTACATTTTTTTTTGAGTTAAAAATAGTTTTTGTTAAGATAAAAAATACTTAATATAAATATTTCGGCATTTTAGCGTGATAGACTAAATGCGTATTACATTATTGTTATTAAATTTATTGTTGATGGTGACGATGGCAATGAATGTCTTCGTTGATAGTTATGAATTATATATATTCATTATTAATTGAAATATACAGACGAGGAAAATAAAATTTTAAAGTTATTACAATTTTTTTTAGAAAAATATGAAATATGCATAATATGAGTACAAAATCAATGAAATGTGCATTTTTTTAGCTAAATTTGACAAAATGTGCATTTTCAATTTTCAAATTTTTAACTCACCATTGTATAGTTCAGATTTCTAGTTTGGTCTGCTATAAATTGAAAACATACAGAACAATATGCAATTCCTACAACGTCCGAACCCTTGTAATAAATTATGTCGATTCGAATTGTAATATTGTACCTAATAATTTAAATATTGACTTTGGTAAGAAGGTATATCTCTCCATATAACTTAACAATGAAAAATAGTAGATACTCACGATTGATATTATTAACTTTTAATATTGTATTTTTATACTTATATACAAGGTGTAACCGAAAGAACTGATCGATAACCTAAATATGTGCTCATTTATGTTTCAATTGAAATTAAATTTAGATTAAAACATAAGTAAAATAAATAACTAAATAAAAAATAAAAATACTCAAAAATATAATATAATACAAATTATACCGGTAAAATCATTTTGTTACATTCTGTTTGTATAAACTAATAAATAATGAATTAATATTTATTTAACAATTTATTACATTTTAACATCAATACATTTTCAAAATTTTTATCATCCTGCTGTTGGGATAGGTGTATTAAATTTAGAAAACACGTTTTTAACTGTTGGTATTTCAAACAATCTATTTAGGTTAATTTGTAGTATTTTTTTATAAAAAATAAAAAAATTCTTGGTTTAAGGAGATATATGTACTTTCGATATATTATTAGACCAGTAAAAAAATGATTTGTATCATCACTCACATTAATATCCAATACCTAAGTTTCGGGCATATGTGATTGTTTAATCATTTCTAGACATGAATATTTAAAAAAATGGTAATGCTATCTTTTTTATCATCGCTGGTTAACCAGATAGTTTAAAAAAAGCAGTTGCAGACTATAAAAGTGAATTATTTTTAAAATGTTTTTCCTCGCAAGTTTTCACTCTTGATTTTTAAAAATTAATCCGTGAAAATTATTCGCCTTTATTTGACTTGAACTGTATAAAAATAATAGAAAATAAAATAATATAATATAGCTATAAAATATTTATAAAATATTTGAGTATAAATGTGATTTATACGGAAAATTAATGAAATCGTTTAAAAAATGAGATTGGATGTTAAAAAATTATTCGGAATTCTGTAATTAAACTATCTGTAAAAAGTATTAAATTTTTTTGAAAAAAAAAAAATTTAAAAAGTATATGAAATACTTAAATCTATCTTCAATAGGTCGTAGTATTATATTGACTTGTTTTGGAAAACAACATTTGTACGTTTTTCATTGATTGAAAATCATCCATTCATGCTGCTTAAATTTCAAATACAATTAGCGAAAATGATGTCATAAACGATGTACCAGACATAAAGGTACCACTAGGATACTTATCGAGAAGGTGACAGTATTTGAACACTGTAATAGAGATATGACAATAAATTATATTTTAATTGCATAATATATGCATATATATATATATATATATATATATATACAGAGTGTTTCACGATGAACTGACAAATGCAATAACTTTTGTTCTATTGAACATTTTCAACTTTTTTTTTTTTTTAATTGACAATTATTGTCATCTGCGCTACATTCAAAATATTTTTCAATTTTTTTTCTAACATTTATGCAAAATTAAAAAATTAAAATTTGTTCTGTTTAATATTTAAAAAAAATCAAGATGGCCATTTTGTAAATCCGATTTTTAGAAAAATGTTGGCGTCAAAAACTTTTACTAAGGTTAAGTCAATAATTTTTAAACAATTTCTTAAGTTTGTTTAAATTCTAATTTATTTTTTGTTTATCAGTGTTATAGCGATTATCGATTTTGAATTATTTTTTTCCAAGAATTAATTTGTTCTATTTATAACCATTTATATTATTATACTACGTTCGTATCGTAATTTTTGATTATTCATGATAACAAATTATTTCTTGGGAAAAAATAATTCAAAATCGATAATCGCTGACACGAATACAATTTGTATTGCAACAAATGCGAATAAAATGTATTCACAATGTAATAAAAAAGAGCTTAAAAATCCAGATAAGTTCAATTATGTATTGTTGTTCAATATTTTTATTATTATCGTTCAAATTGTTAGATGTGACAATTAGCTCATAATTAATTTAAAAAAAAAAAAGGTTTATAATAAAATAATTTTCTATTAGATTCTGAACGGAGTGATGGAATCTATTGGTTTTACAATGATGTGTGTTTTTTTTTTTTTGTGTCTGACGACACCTTTTTTGGCAGTAAAAATGCTTCGATTTGCTTAAGCAGCAACTTTTCTGAAAGGAAAGTGAATGTAGAATCTACATTGTAGATGATACTTTGGCAAGTCAAAAATCCAACTTTTTCAATACTTTTTAAAAAAATCGAAAAAAACGATAAAAAAATTACGAAAAAACGGGAAATTTTACGCAAAATCACATTTTTACAAATTACATTTTTTTAAAATGCTCTAACTCAAAAATCAAAAATCGCAACAACTTGAAATATTCACCAAATCTTTATATTGGCGTTCTCTATACATGGTAAGTTTTCAAAATATTTTAACATATTTTGACTTATTTATAGACAAATTAAATTTTCGATTTTTGTAAAATTTTTGTTTTTAAACATCTATAAAATTTAATTGATTGACTGAAAACTCTTAAAAATTTAATGTAAGGTTTATAATAAGTTAAACTTATCGTAACTAAAAAATATCGGTGATCGGTTTACTCAAATTTTTTTTATAAGCCCTTAATGCTCAAATTTGTATAAAATGTGTAAAAATCACGATAATTTGCAAGTTATTTTGTAGATAAAAATTCATGAAATTTATTCTGTTCATACTTAAGGTTCAAAATTTCAACACTAGGTTATCTATAAGCTACTCTTCAAAAATCTTTAAAAAAATTTCTACCGGACTACACAGAAGTAGTTCTTATTGTCATTCAAAAATTATTAAAATTCATAGGCACAATTTTTTTTCATAAGCGTTTGAACAGCGAATATTGACATAAAATAACATGTAAAATATAATATAATGTATAATATTCTAGACTGACAAACTATGTCGCTGTATGCAACTGCCATCCTAATTGAAAAATATATTTATCGTTTCAAAATAAAATATACTTTTTACAATAATTATAAATAACAATATATTATATCCTAGACAAACATATTAACTCCGTTCAGAATCGTCATTCGTATACAATGATATCTATCATTGCATTCAAATTTCACAAATCCATTGTAATAATGACCTATCCTATAAACGAGGTGCACTCCATCCCCAACTGTACAGCAGAGCGAGGCCCATCCGGTTCTTTTTTAATATAGAATTACACATGTCTAATAACCAAACCTCACGACGCCCACGACTAGACATGGATATATTTCCGATATAAGGTTCCAACGGTTCTAATTCGCAGATTTTAACAGTAAAAAATAAAATTAATAATAAATCTAAACTTAAAATCAATACCGTGAATTGGCTTCGTGATCTGTGACCACATACGCTCAATTAGAACTTAATTTTTGACGGAATTAGATATGTTTTCACAGTTTCGCCTTTTAATACTCTTCGCAATTAAATTAACGTTCTCACAACACACTCCTGGTTGTAAACCACTTCCGTTTAAATCTCATAGAGTCACATATAAATTAGTGTCTATTATACATGAAAACAATGCGTAACATTTTATCGGAAATATGTTTTTCTTACATATTTCAATTGAAAAATTGGTGTATTGTTATGAATAGTCGAATGTGAATGATTGTAATCACTACATAATTTGGATGGCTAATGAAATATTTGGAAAAATTGCGTTATTCTAAACTCCAACAAATTGTGCCCAAATCAACATCTTAACGTAAAACTGTAAGTTCGTAGTCTTAGAAATTTTATAATTTATCATCGGACCTTGAGATTCGAAGATAATGTACTTTTGATTTATTTTATGTACAATTATTTTATAAATCGATCATTTTTTTAATAATTATTCCTGTATTAAAACGATAGGTCACTCTTTATTATTTTGTAATTATTAAAAAATATAAAAAAATATAATATTTATATAACTACATTATTTTTATTATATAGAAAAAAAATGTTTAACCATACTAAAAATATTGAAAAAGTACAAAATATCAATATTTCATAAACACTAAATATTTATTGTACTGTACAACTATGTAACGATGCCCAAAATTAGGATTTTTAGTTATAAGTAATTGCTTTTATTTTTTTTTTATTAAAGCATATTTACAATCTATACAGTTTGTACAATAAGTAAATTTGATACATGGTAATAGTAAAATGACTTGAGTGTCTTGAGGGGGGAAAACCGTCCAACAACAGTACCTCCTATTTAATTTGATGGGTTCATAATATGGAGACCGTTAGGCAAGAGCGTCTCTTGGCCATTTTCTTTTTAACCTCCTCAGAGGATTGTTGGGGATGGTTATAGAGGACATACGGGAAATTAGAGGGGTTTGGTTCGAGTGCAGTTTGGAATGAATCTTTTTGTAATGACGAGTTGCTATTTCGTTGACTGTTGGGATTTGGAGATCTTTATGTAATGCGTCGTTGGTCATATACCATGGGGCTCCAGTTATTTGTCTAAGTCATAGACTAGAAAGCCTGTATGGGTCTTATATTGGATGGTTTGGCTTGGCCCTAAATTTGGATACCATATGACCAGAGGGGGTAATAATCGTCTTGTATATTAATATTTTGTTTTTTAAATTCATTGAAGGAGACAATAATGGACGGAGGAGATGTAGACGTGTGTTTGATTGTTTTCTTTTCTATTTTGTGTGTTGGGCCCAGGTAAGTCTTTTATCTAGATGAACTCCAAGGTATTTGGTTACATTTTGGATAGTAATTGGTGAATTATTGAGCAAAAGTTGTGGACATTCGTTTTTTTTCAGAGAAAAATTTATTTGAACTGATTTGTTTTCATTTATTTTAATTTTCAATTTTTGAGTCCACTTGGAGATTAGATTTAAGTGGTATTGTGTATCGTGGGTGGCTATGTTTGGATCTTTATTTGATGCTAGTATAGCGGTATCGTCTGCATATGTCGCTAGAGTAGTATGGTTTGTTTTGGGCATATCTGATGTGTAGGTATTATAGAGTATCGGTGATAGGTCACTTCCCTGGGGTACTCCCGCTTTGATTTTATGGTAGTCAGAGTAGGAATTGTTAAATTTAACAGTGAAATATCGGTCTCCAAGATAAGATTTTAGGATGAGGAAATACGGAGCAGGTAGAAACGATTTTAATTTGAACAATAGTCCGTCGTGCCAGACGCGATCAAATGCTTGCGCAATATCAAGGAATACACCGGGGCAGTGTTCTTTTTTTTCGAATGATGATGATATTTTGTCGGTAATTCTATGTATTTGGTGGATTGTCGAATGATATGTTCGAAATCCAAATTGAGTATTTGGGATGATGTTTTTTTTCTTTGATAATAGGGGTTATTCTTTTAAGAAGTAATTTTTCGAAAAGTTTCCCTAACGTCGGTAGTATACTAAGTTTATAAACTTATCGGGCGGTATGAGGTTACCAAATGCTTTGGTTTTTCTGGCTTAGCAATTAATATTATTGTTGAGAATTTCCATATTGGGGGAATGTATGATAACCTGAGCATTGTGTTGTATACGTGAGTCAAAAGAAGGATGGTTTTATTTGTTAGTTTTTTAGTATTTTGTTGTTTAATTAGGTCATATCCTAGGGATTTGTTATTGTGTAGTTTAGTAATATAATATTTTATTTCTTGTGGTGTGATTGGTTTAGCTGGTAGTGACATAGGTAGTGGATTGTTAAGAAAAGTTTAGACATTTTCTATGTGTATTGTTGTATTGTAATTTGTATCCGAGTGGGGTTGGAAAATTTCTGATAGGTGATTGCCGAATAAATTTGCTTTTTCAGTGTCGGTTATGGCTAGAGTGTTGTTGGGATTTGTTAAGGAGGGGGACTACGTCTTTTCTTTTGGTTTTATTTTTTATTGATTTCCATAAGGAACCATTGACTGGTGTAAATGATGATTAAAACGAGTGGAGTTGATTGGCTTTGAAGGTTTGCAGATCTTTTTTCAGTTTATTTGTTAATTTGTTTAATTCATGTTTGTGCTGCGGGTAGTGGGTTTGGTGCCAAATCTTTCTAGCTTGACGTTTTTTTTTAATTAATTCTTTTAGATTCTGTGGTAAATAAGTATATTGGTGTGGTTTTATTGGTATATTCGTATTTGATGGTGAAGAGGTTGAGTCTGTTATTGCTTTTTGGATAGTTGAAATGAGGAATTGTGAAGCGCTGTCTATGTCATCGCGAGTTTTTAGTCGGATATTTAATGAAATGTATTCATCTAATTTTTTGGAATAAATTGAAATTAATTTGTCTAGAGTGAAGTATTGCTATTTTTTTAAAAAAAAAAAAGACATTTTTTTAACACTTTATAACAGTTATAGCATATATATGTTACGGGCAATATAGAATACAGGTAATTTGGTTTTGCCCGTGGAATTTGTACCTCAAATGGAAATAAATGTTATACTTATTATAAAAACTGTACAATATTTTACTAAAAATGTTATATAATTGTATTAATAGATTTATTGGATTATGAATATGTTAAAACAATGAAATTTGATTTTATATATTTTTTTTTTTTATTATATATAATAAATATTTTAAAACAAAGTATAAAATATAAGTAAGTATTGAACTATTATTATACTGAAATCATTACATTATAGAATTATTTTTTATTTATTTTATCGACATTAATTTTATTAATCTAATATGGCTGTATGGAAAAACAAAAGTTATAAAATAGAAGAATATAAATAGCAAATAAGAAATATTATACTGATATTTTGTACTTTGTTCTACTATAGACGTGCGCAGATCTATATTTCAGGAGGAGCCTATAATACTTTTATGCTCTATCTAAACAAAACGTGTACCTATGTATATTTAATAAATTATAACATGTAAATGATTAAATAAACATAACTTTAATTTTTTATTTAATATTGTGGTATATTAGTCCCAACGAATATGTTTTCCTTGAATCTCGCACATTTTTCTCAGATAGCTTCAATTTTATTTATGCTTTATATTTTTGTAACCAATTGTAGATGTTATATTATCATAAAAATTTTTTGTACAAAAATTTAAAAAATTGGCATTGTTTTTTCTATTACGAAACATTATTTATTTTCTACCAAATATTTTACCATAAATTAGATTTAATTTGAGCAACGTGATTTAAAATACAAACCCCTTACTCTAAAATTTGATTTGTAGGGCTCATAGGCGTCGACTTCACGGGGGCAATCACCCCCGTACTTTAATTTTAAGAGGGGTATCGCCCCAGTACTTCAATTATAACGAAAACAAAACGTAAAAATAGTATTTTGCTTTTGTGCATAAGACTCCTTACTATCTATCTACATAACGTTTTTATATTTGCTCTCGTGCTAAAATTTAAAAGTCGACGCCTATGGTAGGGCTCCATTTACTACATTTCGGGCACACTGTACACGCACGTCTGTTTTCTACAAAATAGTATTATTTTATCAAAGAGCAAAAATTATATTTCCTCTACAACTCGTCAGTAAAAACGTTATGAAATCACGATTTTTAAACGTAATTTCGTTAAACGGTTAGCCATAATCGCGCTCGCATAATTTTATTGTATCGTGTGTTTATTAATGGGTAATTATCGGAGTATTATGTAAATTAGCAGTTTTCATTTTTTTTTTTTTTTTGAGAAACCTACTTTCAATTTATGACAAATTCGTGTTTACAGTATTTATACGAAATCTGCGTTCCACTAAGTTGTATGTTAATTTTTAATGTAACAACAATAACAATTATCTTATGTAAAACATTTTAAATAATTGAAAAAATACATCGTGTTGAAACCAAAACTTTCTAGCTTCACTCAGATTTAAAATGGAAGCGTTATACGTGACGCACCGACATAATAATGTTACGCGAAACACAATAGGTACTTGAAATACATTTGAAAACAACAAAAACTTATTATATTCAGTAAATGATATATATACCTAAATACGTTATAATTTTGGTAAAATTACTGTGCAAGAGAAATAATTAATTATGTTACGATTTACGAGTGTTTGAATATGAATCTTGAGCATCATAGTAAAAAGATCTAATCATAGAGCACTAAACATTGTTGAGGTGTACGTAGGTACCAGGTTCGGTGTGAACACTAAAACGCCCAGACCACAGTTCTAATACGGAATAGCGTCAAAATAATAGGAAAATATTATTACTACTCGTATTTTTAGAGAATTTTTGTCGTATATGAAAAATAACAATAATCATTATGTCAAGTTATTTGCTTTATTCAAAATGTAATAGGTAGGTAGTGATTATTATTTTTTTTTTTTTTTTTGGGGTTACTCAGTGGCGTAATTATAGGGGGATATGGGGATATATCCCCCCCCCCCCATAGAGCCTTTCTTAAGGAAAATATTAATTAATTAATTCCTATAAGTACTTGGCTTTAAATGATTTTAAGATTTAAATTTTATTTTAAGAAATAAGGATTTATGGACATTATTGAGTATAATACATTATGATTATTACTATTAACTAACTTATAATTGATTTATGGACATTAACATAAAACTAACAAAAGCTTAAAATAACGGCTATTGTTAATTTCTTATAATTTTTAACCGGCTAAATTATATGTCTTTATCGATAGAAACACATAATACTATTTTAAATATGATTTATTCTATGGTATAAGCTCAATTTTTGAACATTTTTACTAACCTAGAGCAACATCAACTAATGCCTATTATCAGTTATTTAATAACAACAATAAAAATTAAAATAATTATTATAACTATTGTCTTTAAATTGTAATTCTCTTAAATAACCAATACCTAATAGTCCTAATAAAATATTTTATTAAATGAAAAATGAAAAGGCAATCAGATGCCTTTCTTTTATTTTCTTAAAAAAAAAAGTTAAAGAAACTGATCAAGTCGTTCAAGAAGATAGTTTAAAAATATATCATTCAGACGAATACCAACCTAGCAAAGTGGTAAGAAAGTTAAACTGTTTTCTGAAATAATTAAAACTTTCATATATTTATGCATTTCTAATTTCTATGTACTCATTATGACGTATCCATATCAATTTTTAAGTATATAGTAAATGGTGAATATTTTGATCTATGAAACTTAATGACCAAAAGGGAGTTGTGGGGTGCATAGCCTTCCACTATAACGATAAAATATAAACTAATATCCTACCTCAAAACAAATTCTTAATTACGCTATTGGGGATACATGACTTAAAAAAGTTTGGGAATTGCTGTTATACACAATAATCATACATTCAAGTAATAATAATATAATAATGACAAGAAATTACAGTAATTAAGGTTCATCAATACAATGTAAAAAAATGTTATACTTAACTAATTCTTTTATTTGATAAACCGGTAAAATTTTTTATTATAAATACACTTATAGATACTACATATTTATATATTTTAAAGTCTAAAAAAAAAATATTTTTAATTAATGAAGGAATCCATCCCATTCAGTAACTTTATAAAATTGATTAAAAATAATTTAAAAAAAAAAAATAGTTTTACAAAAATTAAATTTATTGTCTTATGTATTAATTACAATCCATATTGTCTTCAAATTCTACTATTGATATGTTATAATCTATATCATTAATGTCATCCGTTATCGAAGAATTGACTTGAGCTATAAATATATAAAAATTAGATTTGACTAACAATAAAATATCATTAAATATAAAAATGACTTACTATCATTACGACTAGATTCTACATTAAACTTAGATTTTTGCTTTTTATACCCTCTCAATTTTAGACTTTCTTCATAGAATTGATTTGGATGGTTTATAGCTGTAGGACGCATTGGTGAACGATGTAAAACTTCAAAATATTTAGTACAAGCAATTTGATAATGATTATTTTGAGAAAGATTAAGCATTTCTATAATATCTTAACAAAAAAAAAAACAAAATTAAATTGTAAATGCATTTGACAACTAACACTATCCATACTTTTATGAGGTAGATCTGTACTCAGAAGTAAATTTTTCAAAGCTTCACTTTTGTAGTGCTTGAATGGACAACCATGATACTCATCAATGCCTACTGAACTCATAATTATTTTCATACAACTGTACGGTGTATAGTTGGTTTTTTTCCCTTCTTTACCGTAATTATGTTTTATATTGTAACTATACTGTTTGTCAAACTAAATATAAAAAAAAAAAAAAATATTTCGTATTATTTTAAAATCATTATTATAAATTTTACTTATTTTTACTTTATCTCCATCCATTTTCTTAGTGAATTCGGATTTCCAAAATAATAATGCTTCTTCTAGAGACAAACCGGCTCCTTTTAAAAATAAACCATACTGTTGACGAGCTTGATGTTTTAAATGATGTTTTTCTCTCAAGTTGAAATGTATACTTCTCATACAAAGAGGGAATGAATCAATGGATGCCTAGAGTTTACAGAATTTATAAAAATCATACATTTTATAAAATTAATTTGTTTTTAACTATAGACATTTTGGACCATCAAATATTATATTAATTTTTTCATGAAGTATTTAAACTATGAAATGAAGCCTACACGAGACAATTATAAATTAATTACTTTTTAAATGAAAAAATAAACCCTATAAAATTATTTATTAAAATATATTTTTCTAATTATCAGTATAATATTTTTTAACCTACTAGCGGGCGCTATTGTAAATAATACAATAGTTTTATATTTATTTGTTTATTTAACTTATATTCAATTTTTATCTCATCAGTGGTCATGGAAAATTTTATTATCTACGTTTTAGACTATTTTTGAAGTGTTTCAGTTCATTTTATTGCAGACAATTGACAAAGTAATTATCGTGTTGTCGCAAAATACAATGTATGCCATTCCATGTACTTACACTAAATACAAATCGCTTATAAATTTATTGCTAATAATAATAAAATAAACTAATTGATTGCTTTCTTACTAAAAACAAATAGTAAAAATAATTAAATTTTTTGTGTAATAAGACATATTAATTTTTTAATAAATATATAATAATAATATTTAAATAAAATTAACTGTGTCAACTTCTTTATTTTAACATATTAGAATAGTTGTAAAATTTACAATACACGACTACTTTTGTTTTAAATAATGGCGTGCCCACTGAAAGATTAATAATATAATAATATATCTCACTTGATCAATGTTACAAATAGATAATGTAGACATGTTTGCTTCTATAGAATAATTTTTACCAATGTATGACTGGTTTAAGTATTTTATAAAAGCTCCAAATCGTTCATCTTCACAAATGACACTGAATTTTTGAAAACATTTCTAAAAAATAAGCATACTTAATAAGTTGCCATAATATTTATCAAAAATAAATTAATACATAAATAATAGTAAATTAATAAATTATATTATAACAAATATACAATATTTTAATTGAAAAACTCAATAAAATTTATTAATAAATATAAAATTTAAAATAAAACTCACCATAAGTTCCTGAGAAAGTTCAGATCGAAATGTTTGACAAATTCCAGAAATAACATCAGTTTGTATGACATAAGCAAATCCATCGCTTAAGTAAACTTTCCTATTGCGGACTAAATCTAACACTTGAGTCCAATGAACTTTAAAGTATTCATTAGTAGTTCCAGAAATTCCAAAAGAACGCATATTTTCAGACAACATACTTTGTTCTTCCTCGCTAAGCTAAAAATTATTGATTAAACGTTCATTATTAGAGTTTCTTTTTATTAATGTATTATAATTATTAATTGTGAATATCAATTTTTATTTTTTAAATTAACAAATATATTGATATTCATGATTTGTTATAATAAGCGATCAAACTAAATTAATGAACTAAGTAAAAACAGTATAATCTAAAATTATCTGGGAATTTAACTTGTGACCTTGATGTATGATTGGATATGCAAAGCTTGAAACTATTACTACCACTTTAATAATAATAAATAATATGTATATTATAATTATATAACCATATATATATATTGTATAGTTTCATGTTAAAATACTGCATTAAAATTGTTTTAATCACTTTTATTTTTTATTTTGTTTTTCAGCGCATTATTTTATAAAAATAATTTATACATATATTTAATATTTTGACCAGATAATATTTAATAATATATATTTTAAGTTTTTACATATTATTTTATGATAGTAAAAAAATGTATTGTTTTTTTTATTAATAATGATTTTTAAAGGGCATTACTAATAATTTAATCAAATGATTTTTGGTAAATATATAAAAGTACATTTTTCAAACATTGTAGAAACTTTTGTGTTCAGGAATGAATTCATTAATTTGTTTAAAAAATTTGATATATTAATAAATACGCCTAAATAATAATACAATTATAAATAAATAAAATACTTAGTACTAACTGCAAAATAATTTGTGTTGTTGAATGACAAAAATTTTGATTTATCAGTTTTTGATAGAAGTGACCAACGTAATTTAAATAATTCTATTTCTTTGTTAATAAACCATCTTCGCAAATCATCACTTTTACAGTAAACTAGTCTAAGAATAAAATGTGAGCATATATCTCTTTTTCTTGCTTCACAGTTTTCATTGTAATCTTTGTATACACCACCATTTATCTAGAAGAAATTATCAAATAAATTATTTGCTTTCCTTATATTTATAGTTATTTTAGTCTATAATTGTTATATAAACCTACATACACAATATAAATTTATATAAATTCTACATTGACATAAATCTATTGCTTCAAATGAATAGAATCAATAAATATACCATCTACATTTAAATGTATTATAATGAATAAATAAATAATTTATTTAAGTGATTATTTAAAATGTAGTAGAATAAATGAATAGTCAAATAATACAATTTGAATATTGACAACAATTATTATTATTATTATTATTTTTACCCATTATTTAAAACTAATAAGTTACATACCAATTTAAGCATGTGTCTAAGTCCTTCTTTTTTCATTTCTTGCATTATTGTTTTAATATTATCTTCGTAAGTATTTGCAGAACCTCTATAAAACACTTGATCTATGATTTGTAAAACTAAAGATAACATATGTGAATAAATACAAATTAACATAAAGAATTCTTCGAGAGAAAAAATAAATAAATGAAATATTGCTTTTCTTACTTTTTAGTCTTTCAACTGTCCATTCTTCAAATTCATCCAAATTTATTTCTGCATCAGGAATTTCACGATAAAGTTGCAGATCATGATCATACTTATTTTTATCATCTGAAACTTCTAGATTTTTTCTACTTGGTGTAAAATTCATTGTAGGTTTTCTATAAAAATAAAAAATATAAATTATATTTATCACATTTGTCTATTCTCAATTCAAAAACAAAATGTTAAGATGATAGCGGACACACGGATAACACCATTACTATTGCTGTTTGTTGTATGTATACAAAAAAAAACGTAGAGAATATGTGCTGATTTGTAGAAAAATTAAACACTACGGTGTCAAAGTGATCGTTCAATGATTTTACACGTATCGAATACGTACACGACGATTGTAAACGATTCGACTTTGTCTTTAACCGAATATCAAACGAACTGGAATCAATTACTCGGCTTGTGTTGTCAGTACGAGTATGGTTGATAAATAATAAATGATTACATGCGAGTCGTGCAAACCGATAGCCGGTGCGTTGAACACAAACCCAGTGAAAACAGCAGTTTAGAGTACTCACCAAATCGATTCCCGTTGAACTGTTGAAATGATCGAAACGGCCGTACTCGGGTTTTCAGCGAGAACATCAACGGAAGCCAGTAGAACAAGAGAGACTACGCGTGAAGTGTAGGCCGCCCGGAGTCCGTACGGCTGTCAATATCACTTTTGTGCGGTATCGTATTTGGCGGGAAACGACAACGCTAGATCACGGACGTACGCGGGGAGTGTACCGCCGCCGAATGAACAGCCACCGGGCGCGCGCACGTATTCATATCAACACGACCGTCGATTATTGTTGTTGCATTCCATTCGTTCCGGCGCTCGCGTATTTTACGTCGATGTTTCTGGGTTCGAATGGAACTTCGTGCGTCTCATCAGTAACAATGTAAACGGTACCTACTCTTCGCTTGTACCGAACAATCACCGATGCAGTCCCACTGCCAGGCCCGTGCGCTAGAAGGAGAGGGAGGTGGGGGGGGGGTTCTAACCCCGTCCCATCGAGGATCTTTTTACGTGCATTTCTACCTAGTCCTCGTTCGATAAAAGTTAAACCGACTTGAAAATTTATAAGGACATACCTAGTCGCCTATTTTTGTTGCAACACCGCCGATGTTCTCGATTCGACGCCAATTTCCCATTGAGTTTTCACGCATTTTCCTAACCTACTGTCGACTACCGTTGCATATGCCAGCCATCGATAGAACGCATTTTCGCTTACAAGTCGACTGTTCAAACTGTTCAGACGTTTGTTGACGTTCATTAACCTTCGGACCTGACGTTTTCGATCGTGGACTTCCAAACGTGTACTTTTGACTTTTGACTTCATATCTAACATAACACGTATAATTTCCAAACTCCTTTACTCCTTTACTCCGTACAATTCCTGGACACTGGCCTGTCCACAGCACAACGTCGTACACGATATCTCCAAAAATTCAAATAATCAACTTCGGCCTTCAGTACGTTCTCGTTACCGAAACGTCAAATGTTCAAACACGATGAAATTTCAACATCTTACTTTAAAGTAATAAGTTATCTCCAGGGCTGTGGATTTTATGCATTTTCAGATTTTTATTATTATTTTTGATACTTCGTATAGGATAATGGATTTGACCAACATTTATTTTGTTTAACTTAATATTCATGTATGAGAACAGGGGCGGATCCAGACATTTTTTACGGAGGGAGCGCAAAAAAAATTGTTTACTTACGACTAACCTGCCTGAATTGTAACATAATACGTAAAAGCAACAAAAATTATGTTGGCTCATAGCCTTCAGGAATATATAAAATAAAAAATTGAATTAAAAAAACATTTTCAAGTAATTATTTTTAAGTACAAAATTTACTAACCGAGGCTATAACATACCACCACACTAGTCAATACACAATAAATATAAAATAATATTATTTTATTTTTCGTAATTGTATATTACTCTAGTTAGTAGTTGTATTGAACCACGAAAATAATCGAAAACCCAATATATTTTACCTACTTTCATGAAAATACGTACTATTTTGGTTTACTCCGTATTGTTATAAATTGCTACCAATCTACTTTTGTATTGAATTTGTCGAAAAACCCATAAAAAATAAAATTTAATTTTTATCTTCATATTGTATATTTTACGTATTGCATAGTTTTTTAAGGTAGATGTTCACAATCTTAGTTATTATCAAATTCGTTTTTACTTTAATACTTGGGCTTATATCAAATTAATAACTATCTGTTACCGCAGGTGGTTAGGAAATCTGTACTAATCGTTACTTGTAATTATCTTGTTAAATCAGAAATTAATTCAAAAGACGTTCATCTTCTCCATTAATGTTTCCGACACAAAGGAAAATCTTAATACGGCTTAATCGCTATTAACAAATCATACTAAAAATTAATTAATTCATCGACCTTATATTCCGAAATAAACTTTGTACGACTCGAATTAAACAGGTTTGACTTTAATGTCTTCTATGAATATCAGAGGAACGTGATAAAAATAAACACTAGTTTTCATTCATAAGTGATTTAAATAATTTTATTTAACATATTATTAACAAATTATGATTTTTTAGTTTAAAGTAAAAAGAAAAATTACTGCTTTAATAGTGAAAAACTAATAATTATTATTAATTATTAATGAGATATTTGAGGCTGCTTATTTTTGGAAAGTTTTACCATATCTCATTCAATTTGAGACAACTGAATACGGAGGTCAGGTTCTACATTGAGGCAGGTTGCAGTATTTGGTTTTAGTAGCCATGGTTGCAGTATTTTTTCCATGAGGCATGGTTGCAGTATTTGGTTTTAGTAGCCGTATAGGCCGAAAATCCTGCCTCGCATAAATATAAATACTATATTTAATATTAGATATACAGATAGTATGCCAAGTAATTTTGTACGTAAAACAATTTTTTGTCTTTTCAATTACAATAAATTCTAAATTTTTAATATATAATTTAATAATTTTTTTCATTCTTCGATGAGCCGTGTTGCCCCTTAAATGAGTTCGCGGTGCACAGATTGGGAACCGCTGCATTAAATCATCAAAATGAAAAAAAAATACTTCGTGTACAATTTAGAAGATCGACTCTAGGATAAGGCGACTATTATGATTATTTCTTGAAAAAACAATGACACCATTTCAGTTTATTTTAAGAGTGTGTAATACAGACTATGTATAATATTAAACGTATTCCACATGATATAATTTTTAGTGTAATTTTTTCAACGAAATATTACAAAAATTATTTTATTTAAAATTAAATCGAACGATCGAAGTAATCGAAGAGACGTAAAATAATCTGAAATCCGTGCATTTATCATTCCGATTTTATTATCTACTTGATTTATAGTTAAATGTGAATTATTAGCCGTTATTGATGACACTTCGTTATATAGTTAAATGTGAATAATTAGGTCGTTGTGAATTTCGTTAAATTTTTTATTTTTTATATAAATTACGACCTGGATAGATTTTAGTATGTATGCTTACCTAAATATTTTTTATTTGTACGTAAATGCCGTGTTAGCCTTTTTTTTTTTTTGCAAAATCATGTAAAATGTATTATTAAAAATAATATATAAGTCAATTCCCGCACTACCGCTATAGCATACGCAAAACAATGTTCAATCATATCGTGACTTAAAAAAATAAGTCCAACAAATAATCAAAAAAAAATAAATAAAAAATACTTATATCACTATTATAGTTTTTTTAATTATTACTTAACCCCAGCTGCTGTATTTTGCTGTACCAACTTTGACCGAGATAAAATTTACTGCACCTTATTACTTCCATATAAAGCCAAACATGTTTACTAACATTGTGAATTTTCAAGCCTTTTCAAAATCAACATACAACCGAAAAGAACTAAATATCCTAGGTCGAAATTCACTTTTTTTTTTGCTTTAAGTCTTTTAGGTTCTCCAGCCTTTTCCGCAATTTGCTTACATTATAAATGTATCCGGGACGCAATTCACATACGTTTAAAAAGTACATGGGCCACAATTTACATAGTACATGACTATAAACTTTTTTGAGGGACGCAGTTCACCGACTCGAGAACAATTAGTGCTCATACGTGAACAATATGGTATTCTGAGAATTGTACTAATCTTTTTGATCATGTAGTAATGATATTAATATTACACTACATTAATATCCTCAACAAATAAATTAAGAATAACATTAAGATATACCTATCATATTATATTAATTTATAAATCTATTAAAATAATAATAAGATAAAATTATCAGATATCCATTTCTCACGATAATCGTTAAAACAAATTATGTAAAAACATATTTTATATCAATTGTATCATACTAAATAAATAATAGTAAAACAACAAGTCATTAGATCAATATTATAAAAATACAAGCAGTCTTTCTCCAACAACGAATTCTGTCTTGGATAGCTTACATTCAGTTTTGTCTCCAAAAGTAAATCCATCTTAAACAGTACACACTGCCTTTACTTGCTATTTAGCAAATAATAACTTAATTCATTATAAAACGTAATATCTTGTTGTGAAGTGTTAAACCGATATTATGAATCAATCAAATTACATCTTATGATCGTATTATTTCAAAATTATAAATTCTCCTTTTCATTTCAACAATAACAACTGAACGCTCATATCGCTACAGGTAAGAAATATTATTAGTATATGACGAATAACCATGGACTTTGATGTTAACTAAATCAAGTACGGCAATCCGACTCCGGTGTAGTAATAAGAAATATGATCTAAATTTAAATCTGCGTTCACGACCGCAATTAATAACGGAACAATATATAGGTAGGTGTTTATAAATTATAAGCGAAGTGACCGAGAACGTCGACACTCTTAATGCCTTCAATTACATTTAAAAACATCCAACTGTAACACCTTTGGTTAATACATTGTTACAAGGTAAAGTCTCGTGAATAGTGATAACCTCCCTTAATCCTATTTACTTTTGATTCATTACAGTGCGAAACGCTACAAATACGATTCCTCGCGTACACTATTAGGTATTTGTACTAGTAACGCACGGCATAAGCATTGCGCGTCATCAGGTTTTTGTGCGTTACATTATTGTTTGACATTAATAATACGAGGCACGTTACACCGTTGTGATTAACGCGTTCGCAGTGCGCGGTCGATCCGCTATCGGTAAACGTCCAACACCTGATTCGCGTGTGTGTCATTTCCAGTTACCGCCGTTGACGGCCGAACCGTCGGGTCAATTGGCGCGGCGGCGCGATCAACGTAAACCAGGGGTTCTCCGAGTTCGTACTCGAGCGGCGACGGCAATACCGCGTCGCGGAACGTTTTACAGCCGACCCGCCCGTAGCGTATAGGTGAGTCGTCGAACGACAACGGGATTAGCGTTTGCGGTCGAAGACCGACCGGAGCCGGCTCAGCCCTGCTGGCACTGCGCTTACCGATTAAACGCCGCCGTGTCGTTCAGTCCGCAAACGGGGTCCGCCGCGTACGTTTGTTCCCCGTAACGCCGGACCGTGATAAGGCGTGCGTTGCGATACTTTGCGGTGCGGCGGCGCGAACGATTGCGCGCAAAACGCGTTCGAGCCGCGGTCGATCGCAACTGTCGTGGCCGCCGCGGTGCTGCGCACCGGTGACCCGTAACGCTGATAAGAACCGTCCGGACGCGTAGTTAGCGAACGTTCGTAAAAGAGCTAGCTGGTGAGCCGACGACGATCGCCGTGTTTTCCGCCATCCGGAAGACGTAGACTGCTGCCGCGGAGACATGTCGCCGTCCCGTCACCGTTGAACACGTCCGCGCCAAGAATGATGGTTCCGTTGCTGCTGCTGGTGCTGCTGCTGTGCGCCGGCCGCTCGTCCGCGGTCGGCACGCTGCTGGCCGAACCGTCGTGCGTCAACGATCTTAAGCTGAAATGTTCCAACGGCGGCTCGGCGGCTGTGTCAGAACTCGACGTACTGGAGTGCATACAGCTCTACGAGGTAATCGTCTCCGTTTGTCCGTCGCGCACGGGCTACTGTACACTGGTGACCCTTTTGCCCCTGAATCGCCACTACCTACACAACCAAGAACGGAATAACCGCCTCAGATGATTTAGATATTATGTTCCACGCAACGATCGTGGTTTTTCTTCGTGTCTCTTTGGATGTATTATTGTACGTTTTCTTGAGTCTGATTTAAAATTAAAATGCGTTGTCTTATACTTAAATGTGTAAGATTAAAAGGTTAATACAATTAATACCTACATCATTGCTCCTCTTAAATATGCCGTAGTATGTTTATGTGCAAGCAATTTCCCTATCAGAATTATATATATTTATTTGATATTTAATAAATTTGCAATACCCACTGCTTTTACATTTTCAAATAATAAATTAAATATTGTATATTTATACAATTTTTAATCTTTAAATATTTGTTTTCGAATGTTTAATCAATGATTATTACATGTTTCATGTTCAACATAAAAAAATCAAATATTTATATTTAATGTTCTATTAGGTTTTAATTTTAAATATTTAAATTCCAATTATAAATTTATACCTATTGTTTCAATTGTTATGATTAACAAATTTCTTATGGGTTAATGTCTAAATGGCTTTTGGCTCTTATCAATATTTGAATAAGTGATTACTGAGTATGTACAAACAGAAAAAAAAAAATGTTTTCTTTGTAATAAAATAATAAATTTTTTTTAAATAAATAAACACCACAATAAATTATTAATAATTGTTACTCAGTCTTTGTATTAAAATATTAAAATAAATGTTGATTGTTTTAAAAATAAAATTAAAAAAAAACTGTTAAAGTTTGACTATAGTAATGGTGTATAAATAAATAACATAGGTTGTAGTATACAATGTAATAAGTTTTATAATACATGTAATATTTATTTCAAAAATGAGTATTTTAATATTTACTGTTCTACTGTCCTTAGTGTAATAACTAGTACAATTTAATTTAAGGTTAAAAAGTCATTTTTGTACCTTATTTAATTCATAATTAAAAATTCACCAACTAATTGTAAAAATTATTTATTCCTTACTGTATTGTTTTAGGATTCAGAGTTTTCGGTCAGTTGTCAAAGAACCATATGGATTCATTTAAAAAAATTTATGGCAAAAGAAAATTTACGTGCTGTATTAAATCCAAAATGTAGATCTGAAATTGAAAAATCAAATTGTGAACGAGATAAGAATTGGTTTGGTTGTCTGGTTGATAAAAAACAAAGCATTGTTAAAAATGCTGACTGTCTTCATTTGATATTACGAGTAGAAAATATACTATTTTCTGATTTTAGACTTATAACAAATTTTTCAATTGCTTGTCAAGATGACATAAAGAAATTTCATTGTTTTGATAATTCAGTCACAGATGTAAGTATTATAAGTAATTAAATAACTATTTTTATCACTTAAGTAATTACCTGTGTTTATTATTTGGCAGGCATTGTATCGAGGGCACATATTAGGATGTTTACAATCCAATATTGATAAACTTTCTCCAAAACAATGTTTACCATTGGTTTATAAGTTATCTGAGTGGCAAGCAGAAAATATTAAATTTGACTATTCATTACACATGGCTTGTTTAAAAGATAAAGAGAAATTGTGTGCAGATGTCGCAACTGGAAATGGTCTTGTTTATAATTGTCTTTCCAAACATATTGGTAGTGGACAAATGTCACAACCGGTAATTTTTTTTCAATAAAATAATACTTACCTATTAAAGTTCAATTAACTTGTATTTTCTATTGATTGTTATAGTGCCAAAATCAATTATGGAGGAGAGAAAAATTAATTACTGGTAATATTAGAGTCAGTAAAGGACTAACGAGAGCATGCAGAGAGGACATACGAAAATACCACTGTCGAAAATTAGTGTCTGATGATAAGGATGTTCGATTAGCGCAGCTTTTGTTATGTTTGGAAAATGCTTTACATAATGGTAAAATGATTTCCCTTAAGTTATTGAACTATTTTATTGAAATTAATTTTTTAGGAAGTGAAGTATCTTCAGACTGTCAATTTGAACTAATGGAACATCGAAAGTTATTACTACAAAATCATCATTTATCACCAGAAGTTGTTTCAATGTGTTCAAATGATATTGAAAAATACTGTCAAAATAATAAAATTGGTAGTCGCACAATTCATTGTTTAATGGATCATTCTAAGCCATCACGTCAAAAAAATCGAATTGAAAAATCTTGTCAGAAAGCGGTTTGTTATTTACTTTTAATTGAATTGTTTTTTTTTTTTTAATTTTTAATATTCGTATTAATCACTTTAGTTACAAAAACTCATGCGAATCACAAATATTGGTGAAGATTGGAGAGTAGATCCTGTAGTACAAGAAATGTGCCAATCTGAAGTTGATAAATATTGTTCTGATAGATCGCCTGGTTATAACAGGTAATCACCATTATCGATTAATAATATTAGACTTATATTGTGTACTAAGAGCACTTTCATTAATCTAGGGTAATGTCTTGTTTATTGGAAAAATTAATTGTGGGATTAGTTCAAGATGATTGTAAGAATGCATTAATGCCAGTTCAGTATTTTATCAATCGTGATTTTACATTAGATCCTGCATTATATCAAGCATGTTATTCAGATGCATCTAGGATATGTAAAGCTTCCAATGATTGGCTTAAAGAATCAAAAGAAAATTTGATTTTACCATGTCTTGCTCAGTACTACAGGCCTTTTACATCATTAACTACTGGAGCTAAATACAAGGTTACTATCAACAAGATTAAATCATTAAATGTACAAATATCTAAACTCAAATGATTTTATTAAAATATTTTTATTTTTATAATAGTTAAAACCGAAATGTAAAGATCAAGTTCGAAAAGTGATGATACAACGAGCTATTAGTGTTGATCTCAATCCAGAGATTGCCGAGGCCTGCATTAAAGACCTGCCAAATTTTTGTCATGAAAAAACTGGTGTTGGTGAAGAAATGCTGTGCCTACAAGATAATTTTAACAAGTAATCATATTATTATTATTCATAAATTACTAATTTTATTAAAAAAATAAACATATTAAATTAATATTATTGTATTTAATGCTATGATGTTTTATATAGATATGTTTTTTATTCAAACCAATTTAGTATTTAATTATTCAGTACTGATTGCCTTCGGGCGTGTATTTCAAATAAATAAAATAAAATTAAAATAAATAAATACATTTTAAAAATAGTTATATCAAAATATATATTATTTTAGCAAAAAAATGACCAAAGAATGCAGGGAATCAATTAGTCGATGGACAGAAGTACAAGCTGAAGATATTCAACTGAATCCTGTAGTTAGATTACATTGTAAACCTTTCATACAAAAATTTTGTTCGGTAAATTCATTAAATGTTGTTATTTTTAATTATTTTACTTATAATGTAATTTATCATGTTTAATTTTTTACGTTAGGCTGAACTTATATCTAAAGATGATGTAGGAAAAAATGATGTAATGGACTGTTTGATAAAAAATAAAAATGATCCAGAAATGAAGACTGAGTTAAAATGCCGTGCTGCCGTTGAACATTTCCAATTGATATCTATGAATGATTATCGTTTTACTTTATCATTTAAAGAAGCATGTCGCTCAACTGTTATTAGATATTGTCCTAAATCTCGAACTAAACCAGAGGTATGTAAATTTTGATTATATAACAGTAAAAATAAATTAAAATGTATTATATCTCTAAGTATCTATGAAATATATGAGTACTCATATTTATTTATTTTAGGTTGTTGCTTGTTTAAGTGAAGTAGTACGAAATGATACTATTACAGATTCTAAACATAAAGTAACAAAACCATGTAGACAACAACTCAGAGCTCAATTATTACAACAACGTGAATATTTAGAATTAGATCCGGTTTTAAAAAAAGCATGTCAAAGTGATATTATCAAACACTGTTCTGGCATGGAATCTGGTTCAGCACAGGTAATGGATATTATCTTTAAAATAAATATCAAGCAAAAAAAAAAAATATTTTTCGATATTTTAGGTTCTCGTATGTCTTGAAATGAATAAAAGTTTACTCTCAGATCAATGTCACCGTGTAATATTTCTGATTCAGCGACAAGATTTAACAGACAGCTCTTCTGATTATGTATTATTGACAAAATGTCATAAAATGTTACAACTTTACTGTAAAGAAGAAAATTCTTCAAGAGCTTTAAGCTGTTTAAAGGTATTTTGCATTAAGATTTCTTACAGTGATATTTATTTATATAATACTTTGATTGTAGATATGTTTCAAACTTTTGAAACATATATACATATTCAAAAGTATGATCTTATTTATTCGTATATTAAATAATTGATTAAATGTTTTACTTTATCAAACAAAATATAATTAATGTATATATTAGAGATTGATAAAAAAATCTTTAAAAGTATTTTTTGTATTAGTTGATACATCAAGTATCAAAAATGAAATAGAATATTGAGTATCCCTACTATAAATTATTAACGATTTTCACAGTTTCTATATTTTATTCAAGTGTAATTTGTTAACAGAAATTCAAACATGATTCGGCCTTTGAAAAACCATGCCAATCACTTGTTATTCAGCGAATGATTGAACAAAGTGATGACTATAGATTGGATCCAGCACTTCATCATAACTGTCAAACAGATATACATTTATATTGTAGTCAAATATTAGCTAAATTACGTCCCGAATCTGAATATAATGGAAAAGTATTACACTGTTTAAAGGTGTGCCTATTTATATTTTTATTAATTATATTTGAATTAAATTATGAAAATAAAATTTTTAGGAAAAATTCCGGCAAAGAAAACTAAAGCCTGAATGTGAGAAACAAGTATCGATTACTCTACGTGAAGCTGCATTAAATTATAAATTAAATCCATTGTTGCGTAGTCTCTGCACAACTGAGGTATTTAGAGAGTATTTATGATTTAATTTTCCATCATAAGTTGAACTTGACTGTTGTAAAATAAAAATGTGTTTTGATTAATTTGTTTTTGTTAATAGATTAAAGAATTATGTCGTAAAGAAGAGAATAATGAAAGCAATGGTGGTATAGAAAATTCTGGACAAGTAGAAGAGTGCTTGAAACAAGCCTTGAGTCATGGTTTAATAGAAAACCGAGCTTGTCGATTAGAAGTGGCCGGTTTAATTGAAGAATCTAAGGCTGATATAAATGTAGATCCATTATTACAACGAGCATGTTTGCTAGACATTACAAAGTACTGCGATGAAGTTCCTGAAGGCGCTGGTAGACGTGAGTTTCTTTATATTAAATTATACTATTTATAATGTTCATTATACTTGAATTCTGTTTTGTATCAAATTATCTATAAATCATTATTTTATTTTATTTTTTTAATTTCAATCAGATTTACAATGTCTACAAGCTGTGGTTCAATCAAAAACTAAAACACTTCATCCCAAATGCCATGAAATGCTTATGCAGAGGATGGAAATGTTTAAAAATGCAAAAGCCTTGGTTAGAAAAAATATTTTGTATTCTTAAAATTAATATTAAATTATAATTTGTTTTTAATGGAATCAAGTTGCAATAATTCAAAACTAAAATAAATTACAAAATAATTGAAATACTATCTAGAATTAAGAATTATTAAATTTTGAGTTATTGCAACTAGATTATCATTTTAATTATACTATTAATATATTGAATGTTGTAGATTTACCCTGAGAGCATACAGCAGTTGTATGGACAAGTCACTAAATCACCATCGAAAAAATACTTTTTAGTCGTGTTGATCACGATTATGGGATTAATATTCTTTGTTGGTTTGTTTTGTGGTCGTGTCAGTCGAAGAAGTGCAATTTCTAAAAGAAAGTAGATAATATTATGTTATCAAAAACTTGTCAAAACTTCAACTGATAGTTAGCTTAATTTTATTTAAGAGAAATGATTTGTGAATCTTTTTTTATATCTGTATTCATGAAATTGTTATTTTGTGAACTTGTTACAATCGGTTCGTAAAATTACCCATTTTTTCAGAGGTGTTTTTTTATCCATTTCATATAGGAGACAGTGCTTGCATAATTCATGAAATGAGAAACATTAAATGCTGTTTATTTCATGAACTATGTTTTAGATAATTCATACATCGCTTAATGTCTTGCATTGAAAGTACATATTTTAATTTAGTAAAAATCTAATTTAGTTCAACTCAATAACTGTAATTCAATAATGTATTGTTACAAAAATAACAATGAATTTCTATATACTAAAACATTCAAGTATTGAAGGAATATAATAGGATGTCACTTTTATGACAATTATATTATTGATTATTAATTGGTTGTGCACAAGGTGAAATAAAACCATAAGCATTTTATAGCAATATTTATAAGTCTGCCTAAAATTACCTCTAACTGATCTAAACGTGTATTAGGTTTAATAGGTGTTATTATGGATCTACATTGGCTCTTAGAGAAAACAATAATTAGGTTAAGAACCGAAATAACTGAAACAACAATAAATATGGTTAATGAAATAAAAAGATCAAGGATTAGGGATACGTGAATGAAGTGAAAGTTAAACTAATTACAGTAGAATCCGCTTATTACGATGCCGCATAAAACGATTCATAGCCATGTATTCGGTTGGTTTTATATCCCACGTAGGTAATGTTTTCGTCATCCGGATACAACGAATTTCGGATATTACGATCTGATTCTTTAGGTCCCTGGAAGATCGTTTTAAGCGGATTCTACTGTAATTTTTACTACCTTGTGGACACTTGTCTTGGATAGTATGCAAAATTTAGACCTATTTACTCAAGTAAATTGTTTAAAATTCATTAATGTATTAATTATGTTAACATAGCACTACACATGATAAAACCTTGTAGTTATTAATTTTAACTTTATTTGCATTTCCAATTAGAATAAAATAGTAATACGAGTATTAAATTTAAATTTGCTCAGTAGAAAATAATGTGCATTCAGTAATTGCAACTTACAATTGCAATTAAAATTAGCAGAATTTTTTAATTGTTTACTGTCTTTGTTTTTATCATATTTTTTAAAAATTATTAGTAATATTTTATTCATTGTTTTTTTTTTATTTAGAATTTATTATTTTGTTGAATATTAGATAATACTGCAACAGTTAATTTAAACTTGAAATATTTAATTATAGCCATAAATTTATATTTGTTGACTTATTATGGAAAAAAACTAAAAAAATTTGAAACAAATGAATTAAATAAAATTAATAATAATCTGAGTACTAGAATTTGCCCATTTCATAAAATTAACACTTTTATGTGCAAGATGTATGAAATGGAGAAAAAATTGGTTATTTATTGAACCGAGTGTAACATATTCATAATGTTAGATACATTAATATTAACTATTATAATAGTAATAATTTTATAATATTTTGATACAACGAAAAACTATCATTAATTCAATGTAAATTGTACATTTTTCAAATTTGTATAAGCATAATGTACTGTATTACTCTTTATGGATAAAACGTGCTATATAAATCCAACAAATGAAGTAATGATCAATTTACATATCGTCGTTTAAGACGTAATACCTCATAAATCAATATCCATTTTCAATATACTTAATGCAATATTTAAGTAAAAAAAAAGCGTTTTGAAAACAATTCATAATTAAAATTACATTATAGACAATGGTAAACATCGTCTAAACATATTATTTGAAACATAGGCTAAACTAAATACAAAAATTGATTTTATAAACACAAAAATGTATCTCCTGAAAAATAAATGTTCTTGACTTACGAGGTATTATGTCTTGGCCGACAATATTGTGCTATAAAATAGGTCTATATTATAAATTATAATATTACCAAATATACTTCAACATTTATATTATATGTAGGTATATAACTTACATACCTGAGTAATGAAACATAAATATTAAGACTTAATTTTATATTTTATTTTTACATAATATACTTACTTGTAGCCCATTTTTTATGTTTAATTTAAACTGTTTCTGTGAGTTTTATCATCAAGGTCATTGATTACACACCTTTTGTAAACTAATTATTAAACTCCGTCCAATTATTGGAAATGTCGTGTTTGGTATTTACCAATTTTGGAACCAAAAGCTCATCCCCACCGATAATGTAATTTTATAATTTCATAATTTTCAACCAAGAATCAGTTTAACAAGTTTAAATTCTAACTATTTTTAATTAGTGTTGTTACACCATCACCGGAATCGATTCATTAGACATTTAAATATTATTTTTAGTATAAATAATATGTACGTAAGATACAGCTTTGGTCAATAGATGTTCGTGATATTTAAGTTAATTAAATGTATTATTAATTTATTATTATTAGTTTTATTTTATTTATTAAATTCATTTTATTTTGACGTTTAATAATAAAGAGCATCTCATAGTTTAAAACAGTGACAACATTTTTACCTTTTTTTCATTAACTCAAAGAAAATAAGTCAATGTCAATCCGGAAATTGTTCTGCAGTTTTATAAAAAAATGTGTCCATGAATTTTAAATTCTCTTTCCGATTTCTATGAACGTCAAACGTGCAATCAATTTGTAATTGCTTATGGATACTTGAATAATATGTCTATTATGGTCTATGGCTGGGCGTTCGGTTCGCGGCTCGTCTTGCCCAATGTTTATTTTTGGCCCGTAAACACGCTTTGAGCACAGCATTTATTTTTATACTTCGATCAAATATGAACGGCTTCGGGACATCGTTATGATGTAAAACGTAGAGTGCTTAATTTACGACTTATGCTTAAGCTATATTTATGTTTAAATTATGTGTACAATATTCCGTTAAAAAATAAATAATTTTTAATTTCGAAATCGAGTAATTATGTTATGATAATAAACATTGAACTTGTGTTTGAATTATGTATTTTTGTGACGAACGCGATCCACGACATTGTTTAGAAATTACAGGTAGCCCTCAAAACAATAGCAAACCTGGAGAAGTTAACTAATAATAATTTTAACTCGTTTGGTTTAATTAATCTACAGAAATATGGGTTAAGTTTAAAGTCCCTTCTATTTCCATTGACTTGTTACGAAAATGGAAAAATGGCGAATCGCCTAACTTGGACGAAGCTCCACGGTCAGGAGAGGATGCGTGGATAGGTGAATAGTATTGCTAAATCGGTTTTTTAAATATGAAATCAAAGTATCATAGCTTTTGAAAAACGATTCTGAGCGTAAAAGATCGAATATCCAGAAATAGTGCAACAACAGTTTATCAGATAATTATCGCTTCCGAGATTATAATTTCGATAATTTTACAAAATAATCTAATTTGTAGAAAAACAAACGTTTTTAATCTCCAGAATTAAATTAGAAAAATATTGATCTTACATAACTCTATAATTATATAATAAGTGTACTTACGATTAACTGATTAGCAGCTGCATATCATTAAATTAAATAAACATAATAAATTTTAATTAAGGTTTTCGACTAAACATTAACTTTATAATTCATTCGTTCAACAACGAATTCTTTAAACAACAAATGTACATGTCTTAGTACCTATCCGTTTTGGTTTAAACATTTTTTCAGCTACCTATTCTCATTTGTCTACCATAAAAGTTATTTTAATGAATGTACATTGCAACTGTATCGATAATTTCAAAAACGACACAAGTCATCAATTATTTCGAATAAACTTTATGTCAAATTCAATAATTATATACGTAGTTACGTATGCTGTGCAAAATATACCTATGTCAGACTCATATTCAATACGAATATTGACTATAGGAAACTAGAATCACTGCAAAAACTACCCAAGTCAATGACATGCCAGGTTTTTGCAGTCACTCATAGATAACGCGATTGATATGATTATTTTAGTTTTCACGTTTTTCCTACCATGGTTGTAGATATCCGTAATGACATCACATAAATAATATTAACAGAGTATCAAACGCAAGATTTGTAAACTTTAAAGTTTTGCTTATTAAATAAAATATGTCGTCAAACGAATCAGAAAGCGATCACGAACTCAAGAAAAAAAGGACCTGTAATCAGTCAAATTACAAACGAAATATTATTAGACAATCTAAAGTCAAAGGCGTTGAACATACCAACTGGCGTGGAAAAAATAAATATATTATATAAATAATAACATTAATTCAGATATAAAAGAATTATACCATTTCTGTAATGGTTGTCCGGGCCAAAACAAAAAAAAATACCGTCATTCGATTTTTGCTAGCGTTAACAGATAACCAACGATTTGAAAAAATTTACCACTTTTTCCCTACATGAGGTCATACATTTTTACCTAACGATCGGGATTTTGGGATAATAAAAAAAAAAAAAAATAAGAAAACATGATCGTATATACATGGTGTTTCTGAAATGGTCGAGGACTCTAGTATACACGTACTCTCTGGAGTGGTTAAATGAAGAATTTTTTTAATTTTTTTTTCAAGTCAAATATAGTCTGTCTCAATTTCATGAATTATGGTCAAAGTTAGACTATTTTAAACTATGGATTATGAATATCAGAAAGTATACAAATAAATTAGTAAATAGGTGTAGGCGCAAAATAAGTTGAATTTCTGGAGTAATTACGTTTTTTGTGGTTAGTGTAAAATTTCAATTTTATGACTTGTGTCGTTTTTGAAATGATCGATTCAATTGAGCGACCACCAGTCCAAACAAATAAATAAATATTGACATGGTAATTATTCGCTTGAAAATTAAAACTCTAGGTACATATTAGGTTCATTAAAATTGTGTTTTTAGTCCATTCTCGATGGTTAAAACGCAAATTACTTTGTTTATTCAACTGGTCGATGCTTCAACGCAGTATGTACATAGCTGAATAAGCCATTCAATAGTTTTTACTTGAAATTATTTTTATCGAAGTTAGAAGTAATTTATTTATGAATTTGTACCATAAAAATGTGACATACATTTTTAAGTGTTTCCCAGGGCCGGATTTACGAGTTTGGGAGTTCGGAGCAAACAATAATTCAATGTTAAGTATTATATTTTCATAGTCATTACAACCATATGATATCATAATGTTATGTTTCCCTGTATCTTACTAGCAAGTAACTATGGACTTTTGAACTTTCTTTTTTTTTTTCTAAGGAAAAGAAGGTGTTTATATAATATTCAACGAGCCTTTAAGCAAATGAAAAAAATGTATTTAATTTATAAAAATTCTGTTAATGATAGTCTTGTAAAATAATGAGAAAGTAGTGCATTTCCTTTTTTATATTTATTAAAACCATTTAAAATGTTTGGTTTATGATACAAATAAAAATAATATGATAGCCATAACGATTTTTATGGTAAAATTATCGATATTAAGGGGGCTGGAGCAACCATTTTTTTTCATACATTTAGCTCAATAAGCGGAAGTAAATTAAACATACTTCCAATAGCTCAATTTAAATTTTGAAAACTGATTTTGGTTTGTTTTCCTCTTTTCTATGTTTGCTCGGAAGTGGAATCTTATATTTTTCATTCTGTCTCTATCTACAACTAAGTTAAGTATAAGTTTATTTTGAAAAAAAAACAAACTTACTATGCATCATATTTTATTAACTAAAAATAAAGTCGTAAATCCATTTCCGAGCAAACCTAGAAAATAGACTAACGAATTCAATCATATTTTCAAAATTACAATTGAAGTTCAGGAAGTATGTTTAATTTACTACCGCTTTTACTAGTTTTTATGCGTTATGAGTACAAGAATATATTTCATTTTGACATGTGCGTGCGCGTGCGAGAGTTGCTTTCGCTATCGGCTTGCGACTCCCCGACGCGGCGTAACAGCGATTCACGGAAACAGTTAACCGATAAGGATTATTGAATAGGTATAGAAAAATAACTAATGGGCAACAATAATAATGATTATTTCCAAAATTAATGTATAATATTATATACGAGTACAACCCATATACATCACATGTACATAGAAAATATACTACCTATGATTTATGAATAAGGTGACCATATGTCCTGTTTTGAACGGGACTGTCCTGTTTTTCGCATCTTCGTCCCGTTGTCCCCAGGACACTAAAATGTCCCCTAATCAGAAAATAGTAAAAAATAACAATAATTAATTATAACCCATCGATGAGTTATTGTTTTTATTGCATTTAACTTTTATGTGTGCATGTAGCGTGTATATACTATATTATTGCACGGTTGACGTTGTACGGACTCGAAGCTGTTTCGTGAGAGAGTTGGAATATAACTATACTAATAAAATATAAAAATACAGATTGCGGCGAACGATATATTAATATGGCCGTAATAACCTAATATGTTTTAATATCCCAATATCAGCGCAAACAAATATTATAATTATTTTTTATAGTTCATTATTTCAGTTAAACAGTAATCGTCAACCGATTTCTTTACGTAGGCTTTTTTTGGTAAAGACTATCGTTTTGAGCGAAAAATTAGATGCAAGCTGATGCAAATGTATTTATATTTATTTATACGTAGAAAATAGAATACAATCATCTTTTCAAAATTAATATAAGTCAATCGAAATAAGGTGAATTTTTATTTCTCTTTTGGTACTATTTGCATTCAATTTCTGCCCTACAGCCGGAGAAAAAGTATTTTCTTCGTGTACATTGACCTTTGCATGCGGTTTAATGATGGAAAAAATAAAACGTGACGACAGTTTTTGGGAAAACAAAATGAAAATGAAATGAAAAACATTTTATTTAGAAAACATGTTGCCTCAAATACTTACCGAAGAAATTAATTAATTGTATAAATATATAAAAAATAAATAATCAATATAATACGAATTACGAGTAATCAGTTTATTATTATCATTATTATTATTATTATTGCTGTTTGTTAAATGATTTATATATAAAATCCAGATTTGTACATCCGATTGTATGTATTGTATTTACTGTACGTCCAGATTTTAAATTCCATATACATACGGTCCAAATTTATATGCGCTTCCACAGTATTATTTATAATGTCTTATAGTACTACACTGTCCACACTACTTTCTATATTATAATAAAATTGAATCATCAAAACGGATGAACCGTGATGTTGTGCAAATTAATATAATGTAAAGATAAAATGTTCATTTTGATTATTATCGTAGTTCCAGTAATTTGTATTTTAATCGATGCACGGTGGCACGATAAACGCGATAACGGATTACTCACACTAATGTTCATTTACTACTCACACATTGACACAGCCAAAATGTTCATGTGATATAAAATGCCTAAATATTACTCCTTAAAACATGCTACGCTCCAGCCCCCTTAAACAATTATTATTAAAATTTTTTTTTCCAGGATTTCTTCTCAGCAAAGTAATTTATTATGTTTTCAAATTAAATGTTATCTAAATCATTATGTCAACGCTTAAAGTTAACTAATGGTTCAGCCAATTTTCATTCATTGTAGTCCTCAAATTATCTATATATATAAAAATGGAGACAAAAAATTCGAAATTGCATCAGTTAAGAACGGCTGGGCCGATTATCTTGATTTTTCTTTTAAATGATAGAGAATGTCGTGGAGCGGGTTTATAGGGTTTATATATGGACCTAACTCCACCCCCGGGAAGTGGTCAAACAGGAATTTTGAGTTTACGATAGAAATTTTTGTTTTTGTTTATAAATGGTTGCTATGGGGGTTATAAGATTTGAGAATAATATTTATTTATTAGTGGTTAATATAATGAATTACCCGACGTTGAAAGGTAACCAAAAAAAAAAAAACATAAATAAGTACTTTGAACATTTTCTATTTGTTTGTGTCATTAAAAATGCCAAGAAGACACCAGAATGCCAATTTTTGTCGTAGAACAAATGCAGCTACAAACATGAGAAATAGAAGAGCGCAAATAACAGACGAACAATATGCCAATCCGATAGTGCGAATGATTCGTAGTTGACTCACGCAGAGCAAATGACCAACAACGCCAACAGGTACATCGAACATTTATATCTGATTCATTCCTGCGTCTAGCATTCCAGTATGAGCCGGATATTGAATATTATGCTCATTCAAAAGTAGTAATTTGTGCTATGGACAAGGAATGTCCGCACTGACATGCTCTCAAATTTAAAAATGAGCCAGTCGGGATGTGTTGCGCGTCAGGAAAGATGCAATTACCTGAAATTGAAACACCGCCTGAACCATTGAACGGTTTACTTATCGGTACAGATCCAGATTCTAACGTGTTCCTGAAGTCAATTAGAACATTAAATTCATGTTTTCAAATGACATCGTTCGGAGCAACAGAAATAGTTCGAAATACTAATGCAAATTGTCAACAATACAATTCTACACTACGGATTTTAATACGTTAAGGTTAGGTTAGGATTATGTATTAATTGATTATATTAATCCACCGCATTATGTCAAACTTGGTATAACTTTGATACTTCATTAGATTTAAATCATACACTAAGGTACGTACAAACAGCACTAGGTCCGCGATCTACCGCAGGTAGATTGCCTACTTGATAATATACTGCTGTGAATCAGAATTTTTATTCCGGAGAGAAAACTTAAGATAAATCTAGAACATCATCCACCGAATATTAAATAACGAATTGAACAAAGTTAGAGTCATATAGAGTTGGTGTATTTAACGAGCAACGAAGTGCACGGGATCAGCTAGTTTTTTATAATTTTTAATCGTGAATATGTTCGTTCACCGCTACAGTTCGTTACCATAATGCCTAAATACATACGAAAAACATTTTTTATTATTTTCAGGGGCCCAAGGCCAATACCCTAAATGCCCCCCCATCTTAAATGTGGCCTCTCGTTTTATTTTTTCTATCCATGTCATTAATTTCTTTTACATTTTTAAATGAATAATTTTGAGTTAACCTACAAGTTCAGATGTTTAGTATATAGAAGCAATAAACATATGATTTATAGCCGACAATACTGTTTTCGACTAATAACAGCTTGAGTAAATGTCATATTCCGTTCAAAATGGATTCGTTAAATTTATAATATCAGCGAGTAGTGATTTTCTAAGTTAAGTTTACACTCGAGTTACGAATATAATAGTAAACAGTAACTGAACTTAGTCACGTATACAAAGGAGGATTAGCGGTTCAACTTTGGGTTATGAATTTTATGGTATTAGAATATTAATGCAGTATTAGGTGTATTAGACCAAACTTCAAAATAATTTTTAGACTGTGAAACACTATGTAATTTTGCAAAAACTTTTTCATTTTATCAGTCTGACGAATTTCTCATTAAACTAAAATATCAATGTGCATTAGGGAAAACATTATTTTCATCTAGTTCTGGTCTTTTTGAACTGTTGAATGAAGTGCAAAGTCATAAAGTTGGATTTGAAGAATTAAAAAAAGTAATTGAACTTGTTGTTGTAATTCCTGTATCTAGTGCTTCAGCTGAAAGAAGCTTTTCAACAATGAGAAAAGTGAAAACATATCTCAGATCAACTATGAAAAGTTCTAGATTAAATGATTTGACATTACTTTCCATAGAAAGGGAAATAAGTGGACAATTTATGGATAATCCATCGGCTGTTATTGACGAGTTTGCTATTATGAAGAAAAGAAAATTTTTACTTTGGAAATATATTATAAATTAACAATAAGTATATTATAAGTTATAAATTAATATTTATAATTGTATTTTGTAAAAATATTAGTATTTTAAATACTGTATTTATGTACTTAAATAAAAATTGCATCTTTTGAAACTATATGCTTATTTTTTGGTTCAATTTGTTTTAATTTTTAAGTAATTAATTATTCATTTATTGATGAGAATAATCATTGAAAACTTTGAAATTATAGTAGGCTAATAAAAAAAAATCAGTAAAAGTCCCCATTACTGTCGTTGAGTAAAAGTTTTATAGTGGGCCTACCCAAAAAAAAAATTCTAGCTACGCCCCTGATTTATTTGCTTTTTGTGTACGTGCCTGATTGAACTTATAATTTTTTAATAAGCCTATACCCAGTCCAGATAATATATGATATATTATATGACCATCATGATGACAAATACCAATGAGTGCATATAGTGTGTAATAATTAATAACTTATACGTATATATATATATATACATATACTTACATATACTATTACTATACAGGTTTGATTCCTTCCGACTAATTATTTTTTATACTTACATATTATATCATTATACAGGTTTGATTCCTTTCAACCAAATATTTTCTTGGCTGTTTATTAAAACAACTTTTAGGAGGCAAAAAATATTTGAACCCATTTTATTTTACCACTATATGGGTACATATACCTATAGATACATTATATAGGTTCATTTAGTTACTAGTTGTGAAAAAAAGTAGACAAAAAAAGTAGTGTGTTGTTGTGAAAAAAAGTAGACAGTTAAAACAATTTTACATCTATATTAACGAAATCAGAATTCTATAATCTATAATTCTGTGTACATAATTTTTGACCACCGACTCCGCGTTACTACATATTATACCGTACGCATTACATAATATTATTTTTCTTGACCGTGTATAACAAAACAGAAATGTTATACTTAAAACACGATAGTCCTAAAAAAAGCTACATCTGTTTAGCTTGCAACGTCAACTCATTAAAATTTTAAATAACCGATAACTTCCTTATTATAATATATAATAATTATACTTTAATCTAATGTACGAATGTATGTAAAATAATTACGAGCAACAACATTACATATTGCAATATTAACATTACAACGAAAACTTAAAATTTAAATCAATACGATGAATAGGTAAGTACCTATGTTTATTAGTAATATTAAAAAATAATAATATTAATATGTAATAATTAGTAGTTTTTTCAAATGCGATTATTCCGTTCCATATAGTATAATTACTGTGTGTATCAATATAACATGGATGGATTTTTCATTGAATCTAAAAAATACCATTAATTATACAATATCATAATATTTGGCCATCAAACATTATCAATATTGGAATTTTCACTTGAATAGCGGGGGAAAAAGCGTGACATTGACACAAAAAATTTAAATATCTTAAACATTAAGTATGCAAAAAACGACACATCAAGAGAAAAAAAAAATAAGCGATGAGTACATTTATCAGGTATTATAGTTTTTCTAAAAACTACCCGGTGTAAAAATACAGTTTTACACCTAAGATTGGTTTTCGATACAGAAGAAATATATCAACCGAACTATTATAAGTCTCCTGTTATTTTGAAATATTGGTACATCGAAAAACGTTTTTCGTATTACCATTATACTATATATATGCCTACCTTGCATTGATCACATCCGAATTTGAAAAGTCATGCCGAGTGTTTGAAACGAGTGAATTATGATTAAAAATTAAGACATACACAAATTTAGGCAGTGGTTATATATATATATATTCATCAGAATTGCTGAATGAATACTATAATAATTATAAGTTTATTCAGTGTGTATAAACCTATAGTATAAACCTAGTGTGTATACACTCGCAGTTATAAGTAACATTTTATTTTATTCATTATCAATTTTTCTGTGCACTAAATGTATTAATTTTCATTATATATATATAGAGGTATTATATGCATAAATCAATGCATAATAAATAAATAATTTTCTTACTTAAAAAAAAAAAAACTAAAGTTATTATTTTTTATAAAAGGATTAAACGCGATCGTTGGGGTTTCACTTTAATCGATTAATAATACAACGATAAAGTCGTATAGTACTAAAATAAACTGGCTATGTTCTGTGTTTTGTGATGCACCAAACAACAAAAGAACAAAGCAAATAATTTAGCGGCGTATTTTTCGACTATTGAGCCTGCAACTTTAGTCGATCATCAATTCGAAGTGAACGGAACCTTCGCGGTTCTGTAAGCTCCGTTTGTAAAATATATTCTTGGCCCAAGCACGACATTCAACGTTGATCAATGTATGTCCTGGAAAAAAAAAAATAAAAATCAACAATGAAGTAAAAATATTATAGGTAAACCATAATGGTCTAAGACATAATGTTCAGTGATTTCTATTCTCAGTGGATATCTAAGGATGCTTTTAGTATTATTATCGTTTATTGAAATTAATATGATGACAATTATTTATAAGAATTATTAATGGTTGTGGTAAAAGTATAAAAACGTATGAATTAATTAAAAAAAAAAAATTCGGCTTGATGAGTTCGATTTTTACACTAAATACCCTTAATATAGTTAATAGTTATTTAATGTATTTATTGCCTTGTTATATAATGCGTAAATTATTTTTTATAAAATTAATTCCCACCTTTTTTTATTAAAGCTTAAATATTTTAGAGTACCTAATAACAATACTTTATACTACTTATAGTCCTACATAAATTCCTTTTTTAATAAACATAAAGATTTATAAGTTTTCAAGTGCCATAACTATGTCATTATGCTACTATACGCTTCTATATTGTATACTTTACTAGTTAATCTATTTAAAATATGTAAAATATAAAGCTAATTAAGTCAATTAAAAACGTAACATACTTATATCAATACTTACTTTTTGGATTCAGAAAATGTATGGCAATCAATGGGCTAAGATAGTCTTGTTTGTTTCTGTATGGATAGTAATAGCCTGGAAATCCGTCTTGGGGATACAACTTTAATGGTCCAATATTATCTTTGTCTGCTGGTGCTTCTCCGTCACAGGTAACCCAAATGGTGAATAACTATATGTGAAAATAATATTATTATTATGTATGACAGTTTTATTAAATTAATATTGTTCTGAAATGTCCTATATGTCCTATTTTTTAGGACTCTTAATAACTATAGTTGCATTAAGAGTCCTAAAAAATATCCTTTTCAATTATACTTTATTAATTATATAATCAAGGACTTCGGTACTAATCTGTAAATGTCTTTTTAGATTTTAAATGGATGACATAATAATGGATATCTTATGACGGACAATATGAAAATATTTCATTAATGTTTGGTCAATTCATTATACGTATATTTTATACCCATTATACATGCCCAAGGAAAATTCATTTTCAGTTATACTTTCACATAAAGTAATATATTAAATATAATATTAATAGTATTCGATAGTTATATATGGCTCTCTTATTGGCTTCACGAGAAGCATAAAACAAAATTAATTTTAATATTCACCTCATGTTTCATTCTTGATGAGATTTTTTCTTTGAGTTCATTTGGCATATCAGCTGGAATGTCTGACTTGTTAATGTAAAATTCTGGTTCCCAGTCAAAAATCTGTACAGTTTATAAAATAATAATAAAGATGTACCTATTAACACGTTAGTATTTCACTCTTGACAAAATACAATTACAATTTACATGTGTGAATTGTAAGGTGTAGTTTTCGTATAATTCACAAGATATACAAACCTTATTGAGCTTAATGAAAACGCAAGGCTGAGCTTTTGGATATTGATACTTGTATTCGGATGAGCACGGTCCCATATTAGCTAGACTGACATCGCACACTTTATCCTTTTGCGGTGGCGTATTGTAACCACACTTTTGTTGATTGTTACCCTTATCTGGCAACAGGGTCTTATTCTTGTACACTGAAATCATTCGAAATTATTTTATACCTTGTTTTTACACCAAATACAAACAAAAACACACTGCGCCATGCAATTTTTTTATTAACTAACCGGCCAAGAACTTGTCTAATTGACTGGTCCACACTTCTACATTAGTTGCATTGTCCGCTGCATAGTAAATTAATGATCCGTCTTCGACGTTCGGTGACATGGGCCGAAAACCAAGACCTGTAAAATATATTTAATGAATAGGGGTAATTGAAAAACATTTACGTATTGTATTGCACAGTAACATACATCAATACATGTATATATGTAGATATGTGATCTACATATTGTTCGTCAATAGTGTATTATATTAATATTTCATATTAAAAGTATCCAGAATCCCGAGGATAACTCTTAAACCAATTATTTCTACCTACCAGCATTTTCCTATTACTTTTTTCACTAAACTAGAATTCATTGTATATGTGTTCCTGGATCAATATTATACTGAATTTCATTTAAGTTTTTGGTAATTCAATTGATATGATAAATTATCTATTTTTTTTTTCAAAACCTTAAAATATTTATTATATTTGTTTTAATCAGTATTTTCAAATGTATATGTAGTGTTTGAAAATTTCATGAATTATAAAATTGTGAAATATTTCAGTATTCTTCAAAATTTGTTTTTCTTTAATATAAGTATAATTTTTATGTATGTATATTGTACATTTTTTCGATAAAACAAATTAATAAGACCTATTAGTGATTGTTTTCTTTGGTATTACACATATATAGTATTTAAAATTGTTAAAGGAAAAAATGAAATAGATTATAATTTAGTTAATACATTTAGAGTATACCTTTAGTCTACATGGAATTAATGTTTTAAATAATTACATAATATAACTAGTATAATGATTTATAAAAAATTAAATTAATTTATATAATAAAATATTATTTTATGAATTTATCATATTCATAAATTTATATATTCCAGGCCTATCTATATCAATATGTGAACTCTGATCTTCATTTTCCAAGTTTACATTACAGTCACTCTCAAAAGCATTATCATTACATTAAATTTCTTACTGTATCTTCTTCTTCTTCTTCTTATATAACTCGTATACAATTTTCTTGATATAAACTTTATAACGATTATGATAATAAAGTATATTGATGGCCAATAACAGTGTTAATAGTGTTATATGTATAACCATTGATTATATAATATTCTATAACCAATAGTAATACGTATACCTACCCATTTATACACTTATATTATACAATTATAAATATCCTTATATTTAGTCACGGATCAAGGCCTACCCGGGCATCATTATCGTCAATGATAAACTGAATATCGGGAAAATAAACCAAGTTTCTTTATAAAAATTATAATAGCTCTATGGAGCATTATCTTTTCAAAAAAATAAATACACAACAACAATAATTAAAAACAAATTCAATGTTTCACATTTTTGTGAAATATTTCACCGTGTACTGAAATATTTCAAAATTAAATATTGCAAATGAAATATTTCACATGAAATATTGCAAATGAAATATTTCAAACTTCAAACACTATGTTTATGTACTTATGAGTACAAAGTAATTACATTTTTATTAACATTCTTTAATACTAATTTATACATTAAAGTTTATACACATAAAGTTATTAATTCTCTGACATAATGTATGTTCCGAATTAAAATTATTAAGACAATTCAACATGAAAGAAAAACCAATAGGTATAATTAAAAGCTTAAAAATAATGAGAATATTATTTATACGTACCAGGGTTTGTACCAATTATAGAGCTGGTTAAAGTGAAATGAGGTGTATGATCATTCAATGTGGATAATAGTACTTTCATACAGATACCGAACATACATGCTAAACTCGAATAGAACACAGCATAGAATAGCAGAATACCTCCTGTAACATACAAAATAACTTTTAAGATTATATTCATAACATTTTAATAAATAAAATATTTTTTTAAATGAAACTTCAAAATAATTATATATATTTAAATTATAACGATTTGATCACACTTTTATTTCAGACTACATTTGATTCAATATATTAAGATAATATTTGTAATATTCAATCTTTTTTATAATAAATTTGATCTAAAATTACACCCCTTTAAAATCACTCTAAAGTAATCAGTAAACTATATTTTTAATACATTTTTTATCATAATTATTAAGAAATAATCAATTATTTAATAAATGATTTATTTGAGTATCATTCATAAGAACTATTGATTATTTTAAAATTATATATTATATTTTAAAATATTTAAATAATAAAATTTGAAAAATGTAATATAGTAAACATATTCAATAACAAATTAATGACTAATATTGTTAAATATAACTATTAAAGTGTTCCATTTTCATAATATTCGTTTTAAAAAACTATAAACACGTAAATTAAGTATATTTATCTTGAGAATAGTTCAAATTTAGTTAATTTATATGAAATTTATAAAATATATTAAAAAAAAAACAAACCTTCAAAGAATAATTAAAATATCTGAGATATATATATATATATTATATAAAGAACTTTTTTTTTACTCAATTTTAATTTGGGCATTACGATAGTCGTGACTAAAATTAAAACTAATATTTACCTAAAAAGTTATTAAGTCTTAAAAAACTTTGACTGAAGTTTATTTAATAATGAACTATTTGAGATTTTATTTAACTAGGATAATTTTTTGAATATTACTAAAAAAAACATATTAAAGATTTTTGGGTTCAAAACGATTTTATCAGTAATTTCGAAAATTCGTAATGCACTCAAAGTATACTAGTAGTATTGAGAAACTCAGGAAATGACTGTCTAAAAATATATCGTGTTACACGCATTAGCTCAAGTTTCAATCAATAGAGAAGCAATAAGAAAACAACATTATAAAATCTGAAATAACATCCTCATTTTTTTTTTATTTATTTTTTTTTAATATGCTTTTTTCCCTCACTTTTTACAATCTAATAATTGTTATCGATTTAAAAAACACTGCAAGAGAATCAAAAGAAAAGTAAGATTATATATTCTACTAGTTCAACTTAGGCATATATTTATTTAATTGGATCTTAAAAATAACGCAACTTTAGAGAAATTGGGTAAATAATTAAAAATTATTTGAAAACTCATGTCATTATTTTATATAAATTTAGTTTTTACGCTATAATATATTGCTTGCACAGATTAAAAAAAATTATTATAAAACTATTAATAGATATAAAAAATCAAAATAAAATGTAGTCAACAAAATTTGTTAAATTAAATTTAAACCTCAATTTTGTTAATACTTAATGTAAGACTTATTTGAGCATTATAGCCATTATATTATTCTTCTACTAAACAAATAAATTATGTAGTTAATTGATTTAATACTCTAAAATAGTTATAAAAGAGACACTATTATATAAGTATTATGTATTTTTTAAATTAATAATTATAATATTTCATTTGGTATTTTAATTTATTTTTATTTGTGTAGACAAAAAAATAAAATAAAAAAATATGAACATAATCAAATTTATAAATTATATTTATACAAACATTAATACAAATATTAATTTAGCTACATAATATTATGTAGCTGAATCACTTATACTGATACTTAAAAATCACAAATGTAAATTGCATCATTTCTATAAAAAATAATACAAGCAAATGTTTTTATTATTTTTTTAAACTTTATCGAAGTTAAAATAAATAAAAATGAGAAGTTTTGTATGATATAGCATGTGTTTTTACTTGTACATTTGATAACATAAATACCTATTTTAATATATTTAAAGTAACCACAATAATAATTTTATTTAAAATATATTTAGGTAAATATTTTGTGTATTTTTTTTTATTTTCTATACCAATAATATATGAAAATAATTATTTTTATGATTTCATTTGAATAAAAACTTTTCATCTAGAAATTTTGTATTAATAAACTCATGTAATATATATATATATATATATATAATAAACATAAAAAATAAAAAATATATTTATATATATATATATACATATCAAATAAATATTTAGAGATTTTTAAAAACATTCTAATACATTAATTAAAGATTATTTATAACTAATAATTACAGCTAATTAACTTTTTAACTATTCAGTAAAATAAATATTTATACTTAATATTTAAATGGTTATTTTTGATATTTTGCCCAATTATTTATATTATAATATTATTGTGAAAGCTATCAAAATTATTTGTGTTGTAGATCCTGAACAAATATCATTATGTTTTCTTCTTAAGATTAAAACTTTGCTAGTAAATTAGAACAAAATGTTATATATAATATGTTTATTAAAAAATACATTTAGACACAAAAGAAATTTTAATAAATATAATTTATAGATATCCTAATTTATTTTTCTATTTTAACAAAAAATGTAAGAAAACTTTAAAATAGTTTTAAATATTATGCTACAATTATTCATTTTTCTTATTGATTTATAGAAATTGCGTTCATCTGTATATGTTATAGCTTGAAAATATTACAATTTGTTAATATTAAGTTATTTTGTCAAGAGCTAAAGATTGTAACATTTTATTATACTCAATTTTTTTTTATTACCGCTTAAAGCTTAAAATATATTGAATTAATTTTTTTTCTTCTTTTGATTAAAAACTGACAGTCATATTTTATAATTGGATGATTATTATATACTTTTAAATGTATATAAGTTTCGAACCACAAAAATCATAACCAATTATCAGGACCGTCCCAAGGTTTTTCGAGACCAGGGGCAAATTAATTTGGGGGTTCCCTTCGACCATAATAATAAGATATGATAAACAAAATACTGAGAGTAACAAAATTCTTGCAAACGTATTTTCAAAACTTTAACCAATCAAGTTCATTTAAATTAATGTAGTTAGAAAATGTGGATGATGCAAAGAAGATAATTTTTGTCTTAATGACGGTAGTCGGTGACAGTTTGTTATTAATTATTACACATAAAGACTTTATGGGGCCCCCTAAAAATATTCCAACAATGGGGCTTGGGAGAAATAGTCCCGTTACCCCTTCCTCTGAACGGCCCTGCCAATAATTAAAAAAAAGTTGATTATATACATAGGAGTTATGACAAAATACAAAAATGCAGACTTTTTGCACTTTTTGCGATCGAAAATTAATAATAGAGTTTTCTTAATTTAATTTTTATTATTATATTATTAAAAATTGAATTACAATTCTAAATTAACTCAGGTGTGAATAAAAAATTTAATTAATATAATTGATCAAACACACAAAATAAAATGGAAACTGTCTAGTGCTTTCGGTTTCATGGTTATATGGCTTATTATTTATCTACTTTTCCAGTCCTAGAAAATTTTACTTTGAAACAATACTGCAGTTAAAGTTTTAAAAAAATCAATAATGACACCGCATGTTTGTACACTCAATGTACCATAAAGGGAAGGGGAGAAACTACCACAGTCTCATTTACTTATGTTATAATAAATTATTAACAATCATGGCCCAATATTTTAATATCATTAAAAACGCTTTATATTGTTTTTGATTCTATATCAAAGTGTAATTTTAAGTATTTGCAGAGGTACGTGCCATTTAAATAAAATTAACGTAAATTTTAAACTACAAGTCCTCTTTACTAGATATAAAAATTTAACTTAGATTAAACTACGAGATAAATTTTTACATTTTACATTTCAAGAATATTTATAAAAATAAAATTTAAAAGAAATAAGACGAGTTACAAAAGCCAGTTAAACACCAAGAAGAAAAATAAATATGGTAAATACGGAGAATCTCTTTCAGAACGAATATTATTAAATCGATAGTAAATAAAAAGACTATTCAAATGTGACCAGTATGCACTATCAATAATATTATTTATAAAACTATAAATATATCTTAAAGTTATAGTATAAAATATATAGATCGAGTAGTTTTAATAATTCAACTAATAATAATTAAATATACAATAATAATAACTTACATCAACAATTATTTATTAAGCACTCAATAAAAATTATATTTTACTTAGTAAAAGTATTAGTATTATTATAAATATATTAGAGAGTAAGGTCATTATAAATAATGTGCTATTATTTTAAAATATATTAATCGTAAATAATATGTTCTGTTAAACTTATTATAACATGTTTACAATAAGTTTTCAGTTCACAGACAAAAACTGATTGCGCGCGGCTCTATATTTTATATCGAGATTTAGTATATCAAATTTTACCGGTAATCCAAATAGTTCCAACTCACTCAATTTTACAAATCATAATGATAGTTACTGCGGAAGCACCTAATATTGTATGATTGCGGATAAATAGTACAGATTTATAAATTTGAATACCTACCTAAATAGCAACATGTACCAATTATACATGCAAACGTTAAGTAGGCTTTATAAGAGGGTAAAATCATAATTCTTTTTTCATAAAATATACCAACGGGCTGAAGTAAAATATTGTACCTATATTTTTATAGACATTCGAAATGCATATAAAACAATATCGTCGTTCATAACGTTACGGGCGGAGGTTGTTCTAAAATTAGAAACACTTTTAGTCACACTTCTTAAAATCACGAGCGCAAGCTTTGCTAAACACAATTTTAATATATATAAACGCGTGCGTGTGTTTTTCTTCTATTCTTAGACGGAATTGGCAACGGATGAGTTTACTCATATAAAAAATCAACGGGCAAACGCGTGCGCACTCATCGAGTGCCGTACGTCCCGAATTCACTGGAGTGCATATACGAATATATGTATTTACACTACATGTATACCTTTAAAAAATACACAGTGCACAATCGTTAATAAATGTATACCTTAACCGTAAATTTGTATCAGAAAATATAATGACTGCGGAAATAAGATTAAAAATCGAATATAAAATTCAAAAAGTTTTGTTTGTTTTAAAAGTTCAAAAATGAGCCCAAATATTTACAAAATTTAATGAATTCTCACGCACTTCTTTAGTAGATACCTACTGCTATAAGAATGACTGTCTGCAGTCGGTCTAGCTGACTGTGGATCAAAATAACACACAACAGAAAACATGTAATCGAGCTCGGTCCCACAGACATATGTCCATTTAATTTTAATTTTATTATTATCATAAATAAAGATTACAAATTATAACGAAACATTAAATGCATATTTAATAAATAATTAAATATAGTTCAATATTATTTAATGGTTAATTCTAATTACTCGTAATAATACTTTAGACTAAGAATTTATTTCTTTATTTCTATGTATAATTAAATATAATATAGTTAATCCATAATAATTATAACTCTTTAGATTGAGAAACATAGCAAAGTATGGCTGTGAGAATATTTTATAAATACATTTTCATAATATACCTACGATTTAAAATATTTTATTAATTTTTAAATTTTCAATAAAAACTAGATTTTCGCTGTAGAGATGTATAATTATTTATTGAATTTATATGATTTAAGAATCAAGATGTGTTTTTTAAATATATATCAGATATCTCAAAGGCCTGCGCAGACTTATACTTCAGAGGGTGCCTAGCATTTTATTTACAACATTTTGAAAGATGCAAGACAGAACCGATAACCCGTATACGCACGTTTATGAGATATCCTAGCTTCTATACCATTTATTAAGGTATAATAATAATTTTTTATTAAAAAAAAATCATGTGTTAAAAAAAATATCAAGAAAAAAATTCTGAAACACAATTTATATTTTTGAAGAATATTAAAGCACATATTTCACAATGGTTAAATTAGGTTGTTAGATTTTTATGATATGATATTATTATCAGACAGCTTAACCTATTATCATAAAAATTTATACAAATATTATTAATTAATGATAATACTGTAAGTCGTGAAACGGATAGTTTTGGGTTTTTTTCTTATTGTTTAGTTCGGTGTACACATAACAACGCGTATAATACGAATTGATTATTCAATTGTTTCTGTAAAAATAAAAAATGTGGATAGTACGGTTTTGAGAAATGCAAATAAAGAGTGACTTTTTATTGGTAGGTCGAATACTTTGTTATTCATTCCTAAACAAGCAGGTAGTCTCGATGTACTTCACGTATAATTTTTACAAAACATGTCGAATTTGTTTCAAAAGCACATTTGTTTCATTAAGCACATACAAATATACATATGTATATGTATATATATCCCGTCCATTTTCGCTGTAATTATTTGTGTACTTTTACTATAAGGACTTCAACTGCTGTCGCACATATTTGTTAATATCGTACATTCTTTAGTATTAAATTAAGTCAATAGTAGACTGCTTTGGGAAAGACGTAGAAAAAAATTTTTTTGGTCAATTCAGATATAGGTTATAACGAAAAATAAAAATATTTCAACACTAAACCATAATACTTCATTCATAAATTTGAGCAAGGGGAGAGTGCTAATAATTATGCGCAAATTTGAGTATACGTGTGTGATGCATATATTATGAAAAACGTAATAGAATAAAATCACCCCTCTATTTTTTTTATAAAATTTACCTTACTATGAGTCATCACGATAATCTATATGATTATAATATACCATATACCAGCTAGAGGCCGATATGCCAGGGGATTTGAAGAGATTTTTCTCCTTGAGCCAGTAACAATTATTACGTGTCAGTCCAGAAGCATTAGAATAATAATATGAATCACATTATATTACATATTATGTTTAACTGTACATTTTAATATTATACAAAAATATGTATTGACAATTATATTTATTTACTCAGTAATATTGTTATAGGTGATTATTGAAGATACGAGTAATTTTGTATAATGTTGTTCAAGTCCGGATTAGAACTACCAGAAGTATGTACTGTATATGCAGTTATAAATACAAATTGTTGATACAGTTTTCAAAAATTCTATAGAACCAAGATGACCTTTTAAATTATGTATTGCTATAAGTTTGTTAATTAAAAATTATAAAACGGATCGTTAGACTATCAAATCTTCATGGGTCTTTTTGTACCCAGTCCGCCTCTGATACCAACATACTTTTGCAAGTGTATCTTTGAATTACTACCCCGGTAGCCAGTTGATCGGAAGAAACAATATGGAAATAAAGTTGGTATTTTACAACGGTAAAACATATTTAGCGTTGACAACGAAAAACTGCGTGCATTCATTCTGAAAGACTACAGCGTGAAGTTGATCTCATGCATATGTACTTGAAAAAAGTAAGTAGTTATGTAAAACTATATAGTACAAGCTGACCAAAACCTTGTTTTAATGTATAAGCATTATTGGAAAACATTGGACTAAAATTAAAAATTTGAAATAATACCAGAAGTTCTTAATTATTCGGCAAAAAAAGTTTTGAATTTATATTATTATGTGAGTTTCTCGGCTCGATATAGTACTCAAAAAAGTGCCATGGATTTAATAAGATCATCACACGTGCGCGTACTTACATAATATACCGTAACATTTTTCATAAATTTATGTTTTTGAAAATTTTTTTTTTCATGCCGAGTACCAACCAATTAAACGGATTTAAAGATTTGCTAAATTTAATCTTATAATTATTAAAATGTATTATTAAATTGTTAACGTATGTTTAACAAGGAAAAATGCTCAAATATTATGCTTAATTTAAAACTCCTTGCAATAGTAAAAAAACCGATGACAGAATCAAGTACAGAAATCTTCGGTAAAATTGCGAGCTTTCAAACTTCAAGTCTTTCACCGTGATGGGTTCCGTCACATTGTTTGTAATACATGTCATATGATACATGACATATGATCTATGACGTGTTTACTTAATGCACGCAGTAGAGAAAATCAATTTTTCTACCCGTTAAAAAAACCGTAAAAAAAGCATTTTATGCACTAACGAGTAGGTAGATATCAGTTTTCCTAAGCGACATAACTTACTACACACACTATGTTATACACTTTCCATAACGTGTTTTTTTTTTTTGTTTTTCAATTCGAAGATTAGTTTTTAACAAATCTCTACACAACGTAAAAATAATATGTAAAGCTGTATAAATCGACATCTCAGTCGGATTTTTCGGCAACTATTTAAGTTACATGAATGCTCCATGACATGCATAAAACAATAAGCGTTTATGTAAGACGGTCGATGTTCGCTTTTATTGGTATTATTTAGATGAATTTTTGGGCGAAATTCCTGATTTAATTATTTTTCCATACGGCTTTGACACAACTTCCGCGCCACCGCGCTATGCAACTAACACGATGCGATTGTGGACATTGCGTAATCTCAGAACTCAGATTATACGCATACTCGTATGTGTGTAATGACACATGTGGGGCTACGCACGTTAGAGCTGAACTGATTAAAAACAAATAAACGTACACTAATACATACGGGGACACGCGTACAGTAGTATTTTTACACACTGGGAATGGACGTGGAAATGTTTTATTTAATAATAGTTACCCCAACTCTTGGCGGACCGGCCGAGGAACTCGTGCGAGCTAGGGTTGTAGATGCCGTTTTGGATCTTTTGCCATATCGTCCTGTCGTCCTTCACCTTGGCGTACTCCCATTCGTAGCCGATGCCGTTCGTGTCCGTGTTGTGTTTGACCATGGTTCACGCGTGCACGGTGATGACCACTCGCCGCTCGACTGTTACACGCCTACGTGCACTTCTGCTGACCGGGTCGACGGTTGGTACCGGACCCGCGGTGCGTGTTGTCCGGTCACGCGACGCACGACGAAGGCGATCTGCTGCCGATGGTCTGGCGCGGAAAACGCGTCTGCAGTCCTCTTCGAAACGGAGAACCGATCGGCTGCGTCGGGCACTCCTCGGTCGTGTTGTGCGACGGACGCGGTGGCAGCGGCGACTGTGTTGACTGGACTGAGGAACGCGCGACGGTCAGCTTTCGCGGGACCGGTGAAAATGGTATCGGCGGTGACAGTGGGTCGTCGTCGGCGGCGGCGGCGGCTGCGGCAACGATCGATGACGGGCGCGCGCGTAATAAATATACATATGCGTCGCGAGTAGACCGCCCCGCTTACGACGAACGGCGACGGAATGCGAAGACCGCTTCGGCGGCGGCGGCGGCATGCTCAATACCGCAGTGTTGCCCCCGCGACGAGTCCGTGCGAGCTTGCAAGTTCTTGGCGCGCGCGCGCGCGTGTTTTTCCGTCGATCTGATTTTCATTTACTCCTCTCCTCCGTTCGCCTGTTTAATGAATATATATATATATATATATATATATATATATATATACGTACGCCAAAAGACCCATTATTGATTCAGCCCGGGCCCGGCTTGTGCGCGTTTGTGAGCGTATACAGGATCCTTAGAGAATAATAACTCAACGTGCGACGGGTGTAGGTGTAAAAGCCAACCGAGGGAGATCGCGAAACGGTCGCGCGAACCTTGCCTATTTTAACGGTAGGAAACGTTCGTAACTATTGCGCCATCGATTTCCACAAGCCCATCGTCGTCGCTACGATTCGGCGTCACGCGACTTTTCCTTTCCACGACCTCCATGATTCACGTGTACACTTGAACACCCTGTGTGTCATATCATGTACACGCGCGTATCTACACAGAATACCGGTGTATGTGTTCGTTTCGATTAGGAACTCATCATCGGATACGTGCAGAGTTAATAAAATTGCGACCGGATAGGTTGCAATTTCATTTTTTCGTATTCTATCGCAATCTTATTAACTTTGTATACGCCTGACGACCAATTTTCGATTCCAAACCGGTCGTACTTTACAAATATAAATATACTCCAGGCCAAGCTTTTAGTTGTTTCCATGCATAAACTATTTGTTTATATGGGTATACAAGTACTTTTATGCACGCGCACTTGCTTGCATACATATGTCACGTACATATTTGTTTATATGTGTTACATATTGTGTACTTGTGCGCTGTATACACTCGTACGGAGTTGGCCACTAACACCCCTTCGGCCCCTACAGCTGGTTTTCGCGCAAGCCCTCTCCTCCTTCCCGCGCACTGCTCGATGAGATATTATGTAATATACGTATTATAATGCATTGTACACGCGACGTTTCACGGTTTTAAGGACATTGGGGGCGAACCGTAATGTCGAGCCAACAAAACATACCAGTCCCTTTTTTCATACCCTATCACGAGTGACGCTTCATGTGGTAGCGGATTGAGAGGGTGGGGGTAGGGGTTCCGAGAACACACGAATGCTCCAGTTGTCAATAAATACGTTCTTTAGTGTACGTCCTTCGTACACGCGATTCTCGTCCTTTTTTTTCGTTTATTAATATCATTTTTTCGTTCGATCACGCATTCACGCCCATACCGTTTAATCCGTGAACTTTTGCACTTTTTCACGCAGATCGTAGTTAAATCGACAATATTTATCGACACGTTCGAATACGAATACATTTGTAACAACTTTCGGGTAAAGTGGTTTACGTTGCGCACGATGTAGTTTACGATATCCATACTAAGATAAAAATTGAACTTTTGTTGTAGTTTTTTTTTTTTTGTACGAATTATGGAGAACTGTTTTATTTCATAAAATTAATGTAAAAAAAAAAAAAAATTTACTTCAAAATTAAAATAGTTCAATTTTTATTAGATCGTAACTTATACATATTTTTTTAATTTCATATTGAATTATGTATTTGTATAACATATAGCAACCGCAATTGTTTTAAACAGCAAATTGAGAAAAAATGAGATTAAAACGAAACAACTATTAAAAAACGAATGAGATTAAATGCGTTTAATTGAATCTATAGCGAGTAAACAAAGCAATCCCGTTTCAACCGTAATTTCATGATGTGCAAGACTATAATATAATTATACCTACCAATATTATATTATATTATGCGTGTATTACGATAGAATGTATAGTATAAACGGGGTAGCAAACCTCTTTTAAGTCACGTTTGATGCAATTAAGTTTACAAAAAAATAAAATAATAATCGTGTATTTTATACAATATAATTAATACATTCCCTTAACTTAATATTTCTTCTTTTTAACTACTAATTTTGGCGTTAAAATAATTATTAATTATTAACTTAAAATAATAATTGAATTACAGTTCATTACTTTACTCACTAATTTTTCATTAATTTATTTCAATAAGATATAGACAGTAAATAGACACTAAATTATATTCGTTAACTATTTTATTATTAAATTATTATTTATAATTTATATATTATTTATTTATCATGTTCCGACTAATTATAATTTCTTAAAATTGTTATGATTAAAATAACAATAATTTGATACTCAATATACGTTTGCTTTTATAATAATTGTTTCATTAGCTATTATTAGTAAGCAGATTATTATCAATACGTATATGTTTTTATGAATAATTGTGTTTTCTGACATTTGTAATAATTTAGTAATAGGTACTTAAAAACTATATCATTTTTTAAAAATTTTAATTTTTTCTTGTAGTTGTGCATATAATTATGCTTTGATAAAATTCTGAGGAATATATTTAATATTATATTCAATAAATGGGTCCATATTTCGATGCAACCTTATTTATGGTCATCTTGATAATATATAATTGTAATCTAAATAATGTGTAAAATCTACGTTCGTGAAGTTGGCCCACCTAAGTATTTCAATTTTTGTAAAATCTATGCCATTATTTTGCAAGTTATTTGCAAGTATTTGCAAGTCCATTTTTAGAATTTGCAAGTAACTCGGGTGGCCGGTAAGAGCTTTCAATGTTAAGAAGTTAGCCCACCCAAGTTGTCCCAGAACTTTGAAAATTGTATCAAACGATAGCTTTAAATTTGCAAGTATTTGCAAGTCCATTTTTAGAATTTGCAAGTTACTCGGGCGGCCGGTAAGAGCTTTCAATGTTAAGAAGTTAGCCCACCCAAGTTGTCCCAAGTGTATTGAATAATATTACATAATTAGTATAGAAATTTGCGCGCCTCTTATAATCTTTCAACATATTTTTTTTTTTAATATCATAGTATAATAGTCATAATTATATAATACATAGTATAATAATCATAGTTTAATATATATATAATAACATTTATATAGAAAATGATTCAAAATAAAAATTGTGAATTAGGTAGTTGAGACTTGAAACAAAGAAAATAATAAAATAAATATTGTTATTGTTTGTTATTCTAATATATACATTAACATATGGGGATGTAGAATTTCATTTTCTGATGTTGCAATCTTTATTTTTTGGATCATTATGAATTTCCCAAACATTTTTTGAAATTCTTCGTATGTATGTCGTGTAATGTCCTGCATCAAAATTAACAATAGCTACCAAATGATACCTTCAAAATAAAAATAGTTAATATTTAAAAATATTTTATAATAAACTTAAGGTATGAAAAATATTTACTTTTCATTCACTACTTTTGGTCATACCAATAATATTTGTTAAATATTCTGTCTCAATAATGATTTGCCGATTCAGCTCTCTGGATGAAAATGTTGTTCCTTTACACTCAAAACACACCAATTGTTTAACTTTTAAATAATTTTGTATTATCTCTTCAAGTTTAATTGTATTATTATTTGATGATAGGATAACTGTTGGTGATGATTTTGTACTTTCTTCACAGTTTTCGCATCTAATATGCGATCATCAAAATGCAGTATCTCCATAAACATTAACACATAATGGCTGTAGATATTACTACGGTAGGTGTCTAATAAAACTCAGTAAAAGTTTTTGACCAACACTTTTAGGTTTAGCACAATATAACGTATCTGATAAGTACCACAGTCCGCGAGTAACGACCATTCATTGATAAAAAAATCAAGTGTACATACTGAATATTCGTTTTAACTAAGATTACTGGGTAAAAATGCAGTATAATATACATTAAGACATTTTTTAATAATAAAATAAGCCATTTGTGCATACTACTTTAATACCTAGGAATATGCCACATACAGGGTTTTTTCCCTAGTACGTATTTAGCAACATTTTGTAATACATTTTAAAGGCATTTCTAGTAAATTTATGGTGCTTAACTTAAGGAAAAAAAAAACACGGAACTATGCATTTATACTGAATATTAAATAACGTCAATTTTAAAAATTTGGTACTCGCTGCTTGTTCCCACTAGGAGGTACCTAGTGTACTTACATATTAAAATTTGAAATGCATCTGTGTTGTTTCATATCATAGTATTACCTATTTACAATTACAATTTGCAAACTAAATTTTCAAAGAGAATCTTAAGCATAAAAAATGAAATTATTTTTTGGCCCCTGGAGAAAAAGAATTAGCCACCACAACTATGATATTAAAAAAAAAAATATGTTGAAAATGAGTGCCATAAATTTGGTTAAAAAATTCAAAACGGCGAGAAGTGTCGTACAGTTTAATAAAAACATGGTATAAAGAATGATGTAATTTTATATTTGAAAGCCCTAAGTAGGGGTGATATGCAGGGCCGTATTCAAAGCAGGACAAGAGGCCATGGGCCAGGGGTGCAATTATAAAAGGCGCGCAAATTTCTATACTAATTATGTAATATTATTCAATACACTTGAGACAACTTGGGTGGGCTAACTTCTTAACATTGAAAGCTCTTACCGGCCGCCCGAGTTACTTGCAAATTCTAAAAATGGACTTGCAAATACTTGCTAATCATTAGCTTTCGTTTGATACAATTTTCAAAGTTCTGGAACAACTTGGGTGGGCTAACTTCCTAACATTGAAAGCTCTTACCGGCCGCCCGAATTACTTGCAAATTCTAAAAACAGACTTGCAAATTATTGCTAATCATTAGCTTTCGTTTGATACCAATTTCAAAGTTCTGGAACAACTTGGGTGGGCTAACTTCCTAACATTGAAAGCTCTTACCGGCCGCCCGAATTACTTGCAAATTCTAAAAACAGACTTGCAAATTATTGCTAATAACTTGCAAAATAATGGCATAGATTTTACAAAAATTTAAATACTTAGGTGGGCCAACTTCACGAACGTGTAAAATCTAAACCACGACTAAAATACATAATATATTTGTAACGCGACGTTACAAGAAAAATATATCTTGCACAGTACCGACACTAGGTATTGCGGGGCCCTGGACATAGGTATTAGACTTCAGGTTCCCAGAGAAGGTCGAAATTCTAGCTTATTTTTATATCAGGATTTTTTTTAAATGTTTTTCATCGAATTTCGAACACTAAAAATAATAATATTAGGTGATTCTTATCCTTGTTTAAGATTTTATTTCACAAAATGATTTACAAATAATAAAATAATAACTAATTAGGTACATACAACAATATATAATAAGAACATATTAATTTTATATTAAAATATAGGAACGTGCAAAGCGACTGCGGTCAAATAATTAATGTCGAATAGATGGATAATCAAATAAATATTTTAAGAGTATAGCTTTTTCCCCTTCTATAATACAGCGATACGGCCATATGACAATACGCGGAAAGCCTTTCCAAATAAAGAACAGGGAAAACAACAACTATAGAGATAATAAATATTTATGTTATTATTTATTGTAGGAATCCTACTCGGCGGGTATCGTCAAAATATTACGTCGTATCGATAACGATTTACTTTGTAGTTTGTACTATGGCTAAATGTAGATATCGTTTTCCAAATAACTGGTGATAAGCATAATATAGATTTGTAATTTATTGATAAAATGTTAATTCGTCTCGCAGTATGATAATTAAAAATCACAGGGCCCTTTAACAAGCGTGGGGCCCTGGACAAATGTCCCATTTGTCCTCCCCTAGCACCGGCACTGATCTTGCATACAATGATACAACTGTCGGGGGGGGGGGGTTGTGCCCCTAAACATGTATTTTACTTAACCTTACCTTATTCTCCCGACCAAACACCTTCTAAAATTAGTTTGTTTTCAAATAACCCCCACCCCTCCCCAAAAGATAAATCCTAGGTTCACAACTGCTCGTACTATATTATGTATGTCTAAATAATAAATTTAAATTACTTATTCCTATTTAATTTCAATAATAAATACCTATTATTTTAAAACAACATAAACCATAAAATCATTTCATTTTCCTAACTATTCTAGTTGCGTTGCGTTCATTGTGTTGATAACATTGGCTTAATTATTTTATCATTAGTAATGGTAATAGTAAAGACATCGTTCAGCTGAAGACCATATCATACGAATCTAGGTAAAAATGTAATTATAAAAGCAAAATTAACAGAATTAACTATTTTAAATAAAAATAATTAATGCTTTTAAATAAAAGTATAATTAATATTAATCTGAATTGACATTTTTTTGTCGTTTAAACGATAACTTTAAAGAAGTTCTCAATTAATTTCCCTTCATTTTTAAAAACAACACAAAAAAATACTTAGTTTTTATTGTACATACCTATGTTAACTTTTCTTTTTTTAATAATTTTTAACAAATTTTAGTGTGTATAGTCCATAATATTTTTTTAAATTGTTTTGCAATCAAAAGAAACACGTTTTATACAATGCCAACGAATTTTACATTTCAATTCATGCTACATTGTGTATATGTAATCATCAAAATATAATTATTTTTATTTTTATTTGTCAATATTACTTCAACCATAATTAATTTTTATAATTTTTAAATTAAAATTATATTTTTCTATGGTCATGTTTGAATAATTTCATACTTTGTACAATAAAATAAACATTTTATACACATTATTTTTGTCAAATAATACTAATTAATATAATATACATCATTATAAGTTATAAACATTTTACGTAATGACCGTAATGACCCTTATTTAAAGTTCCGAGTGTATCTGGAATAAGGTATCACCCGAGTGCATACCAAGAAAAAAAGGTCATATTTTGCCGTAGCTCCAAGTGCGTCCCAGTTTATTTAGAGTTACCCAGGGTGCAATGTTAACCACGAGGAGATGAACTAGCTTACACGTCAAAAATATTTAATTTATTATTATTTATTTAATTATTTAATTATTTACTTATTTATTTATTTATTTATTAGCATAAACGCCTATGTGGGCTTAAATACCGTAGGTAATATATCTTATCATAACATATTGATACAATATGAAATCATTATACATAAAAAAATATATGATTAGCAAACAACAATTGGTAAATAATTATTATACTTAGGTGAATAACGAAATATTTATAAATAAATATTAAATAAGTATATAAAAAGGAGTTGGATGATTATAGATAAATTATAATTTATTTATTTATTTATTTATTTTGTTTTTAAAATGTTGTAAGAGTGTACTAATTGTTATTCAAAATTTATATTTTTGTATTAATTACCTATTTATTTTTGGTTGACAATTTAATGCAGCGATTTTCAGATAATCAAATCTAGAAATTCGTTTAGTTAAATATTTTTGTGTGTTTGGGCATGTGATGAGGCGAGAGAAAACGAATGCAGTAAGAGTGGTTATGAAGATGGACGTTGAAGGGTAAAGAGGAAGAGGAAGACCAAAAAAGAGATGGTTGGAGACTTTGGAGAATGACATGAGGGCTGTCGGTGTGTGCAGAGGTGATTGACCGAGTAAAGTGGAGGTGTAGGACAAGGGTGGCCGACCCCAAATAGTTGGGAGGAAGGCGAGGCAAAAGAAGAAGAAGAAATATTTTTGTGTGTTATCTTCAATGAGTTAGATTTTTTTTTTTTCATTCACTGATCTAAATTGTTTGATAATTATTAGGGGTATGTATCAAAATTGTTGTGTCTATTTATATTTATTTTTTTTATTTCTAAGAAGGAATATCGTTTCTCTGCGTTTCCTATTACTTGTCTCATCATATTTCCTTTAGCTTTCAATTCGTGATTATGATTTAAATGACTATCAATAATTGTCTTCCCACTCACACCTGTTTATCATGTAAGATGTAGAAGTTTTATTTACACAGCACCATCGTTTTACATCACCATTCAATATTTTAAGAAATCTTATTTTATAACTGTTAATAATTAAAAATTCCTTACCATATAGACTGATCATACTCGTTGGTAACGACTTCGACATATTAAATAAAAAATAGACAAAAATTAATGTTAAGCGGCCCATACACTACGATCGAATACTACAGTTTTCATCGTCACACTAAAACGTGTCGATTTTCATCGTTTAAAATCAAGATTCGACAGATATGAAAACCGTCGTGTATTTTGCCCATACACCTCGGTTTTGATCGACATGTTTCATTGTAGTGAATTAAGTTATGAATAGTAAGTTTAAAATAGACACTAATATTATCAGCATATCAGTATATTATCAGCGATAATATTGCGGACGCACTTGGGATGTATCAAAACAATTAATAATGTTATCGCGGATGCACTTGGGCTATTTAAAAGGTACGATATAATTAAGAGGATGCACTCGGGTGACGCCCATTTATCATATCTTATAAAATAATTAGAATGACATAAATAAGGAGTAGGGTAGTAGGGGAATGTTATTGATGTGAAAAAAAGGTTTAAAAATATATTTTATAGCAGTTACACTCATCTTTAAGATACGAAAAACTCGTATTAATACATTACAAACATTATACATTTCTTAATATTGTTTCATCAATATATTGTCAACATATTGTATTTTCCTTAAAAATTATTAAAATTGCAAATAAGTAATAAAAAAAAAAAACGTGTCAATTATCAAAATTTTATCGACTCTCATAATATTTCCGGGGAGGGGGATTGTAACAATATGGGCATACCTTTTATATATGCCACTTTAGCGTGCAATTTATCAAATTTATATTATTCAAATATATTGAATTACATTTTTAATTTGTTTTTAGATGCTTTTTGCATTTTTTTTTTTACTCAAATATTTTTATTTTTATTTACTTTAAAAGTTTGATTGAAACCCGAATTTATAATATTCACCTCCAAAGATGAAAACAACTGTTATATTCTTGCAAGAAATGCTTCGATTCAGGTTTTTGACCAGAAAGCAATAATGCCAGTGCCGATGCAAATTGTTATAATTTGACCTTTTCAGTGTTACAACATCCTCTAGATTCGTGTCAAAATCGTCAGTCTTAGTGACTCAATGATTGTATTGCTAACTTACGTTGCGCGTGCACCGACCGATATTTCGACGCCTAAGTAGTGTTATTTTAAAATAAACAAATTGTTTTACAAACAATATATATATATATATATGTCTTATTTATAAAGGTGCAAGAGTAAATGTGTGTGTGAGTGTATACGCGGTAATAATAACATTCATCATAAGTCTAAAAGAGGCTTACTGTTTATACCGGTGCCTGGTGACGATTATCGATAATTGGTATAATATACAATAGTCGTTCATTCGGTTTGAATTGTTCGGTTGTTATAGCAACCGACAGTTATGGCCTTATCAGATATGCTGATGCTTTGCTTTCCACTTTTCACAACAAAAGGTAGCTAGGGCCTATTTTGAGAATTTATAGATCTATCTGTCTACCAAAATATGAATGAAATCGATAAAGGCGTTCTCAAGTTATTTCTCTATATTTATACTATATATTATAGATACATTTATTATATACAGTAAAATTTAATTTTAATAAAGTTCATATTGCAAGTAGTGTCAATGGACTTTCCCTTCCCTCAAGCCGTCCAGACTGGTAAAAATGTCATCCAAATTTCTTATTGTATTTATGTTATATAGATTGTAAATTTTTCTATTTTAATAAAAAAACTAAGTTCAACATAATAAAAGAAACAAGTTACTTCAATATTTAAATCATAAATCTTTTTAAAAAATGTGTAATAATAATTTAAAAAATAAATTTAATATTTTTAATTTAAACTCTATTTTTAATACTAATTTCTATCATTGTTTTAAAAAATTAATAAATAACTAAGTGTTCCAGAACTTCTACCAATAGCATATATAATCTTTCTGTATTCCGGAAGAATACCTGCTTCTATAGTAATAAGCATTAAAGATTATAATAACTCTTCATTCATTACATTCCTCAATCTGTTTTTTATTATTTTTGATTTTGAAAATGCACGTTCGCAGTTCACTTGAGTACAGGAGAGAGTGAGACTATATTTGTATGTCAAGTATAGGTTTGAAAATGCTGATGTATGTAAATTATATTTATATAAGAATTCTAACAAATGTGGTGGACAACTGCAGGAGCCTACTTCATTTCTAGATTTACAAGTAATTGTTTCAAAATTATCACTAAATTCTGGTGAACTATCGTCAAGTCTTTGAGATTTTGTGTTACTTTTATGTGATATTTTGTTAAAAGTCTGATTAAAAATAATATAAATTGAAGAAACTCTTCTTTTAATACGATTCAGCATTTGATTGAAGAGCAACGTATTTTAAATTATCGACATTAATTAAATGAGGATTTTTAGCAAATTCTTTAACGTTGTGTATTGAATGCACCTAATACTTCATATATTTTATTATTTTTTTTTTTAAACCTTTTTTCAAACAAAAATATTTCATGATGCCATAACGTATTGACGTGTATTGTTACGTAATAAATTCCAAAAATTAATCTAATAATAACTTTCATAGCCTTCGCGGTTGCAATCGGACTGTTCCAGTTGTTTTATTTTTGAATATAGTATTGTAATATTGTAATCTTCGTTTTCGCGGTAATGATTACGATGTGGCATATATTGAAAAATTATTAAAAATGACAAATATAGCTTGAGGCTCAAACATAAAATTTCTAAAAGGCCTGGGTGGGTATGGCCACCTACCCGCCTGCCAATCTGTTTCTGAATAACACGTATATATTTTTAAATAATCCATGGAAAAAACTGTTTCCGTACAAATGCCACACTAATAAGGGTTTTCTCTCGTGTGACTGTACGTTTGAATTTTTTAAGCCCTTATCGTAACGAACGTTTATGAAAATAGTATTTCCTTGGAATGAATTCACTACGGTTTCTTCGAATTTTTTCGATAATTTCAATAAACCATACTATCAAATATACTTATTTATAAACTAATTTTTATGATTAATAATTCATCGCCTTACTGTTTCATAAAGTTGAACATCTTATTTCGAAATACTTAAAGATTTTTCTAAAACGCCAAAAACGTACACACATTCAAATGTATTCTGCAAAATATTGTGGACATCATATATATACAAAATTTAACCATTTAAAAAATAATAAAATAAATATAATAATTATAATAAATACCTAAATAAATACCTAACATATTCCCTAGTACTTTACTCATATTAGTATCAAAGATATAAAGGTCTAATCTATGGTTATTATTTAATATAATGTATTCGGTTTCCATAGGAGAATTAATGATTTAATATCAACAATCATTAAATAATTTTTAACAACATTTTTAACATTTTTAACGTTACAAAAGCAAACCAACATACGCCAATTCCATTCTTTTCGAGCTAGTAAAAAGTATTTATATACCTATATTACAAAACAATGAACAAAATAAATAATAATATTTAAAATCATACTTACTAGTAATAATTACTTAATTACTTATTAATGTTTTTGCATGTAGAATTAAAAAACCAAATGAAATCAATAAAAAATTATCTTAAGACAAACCCAAAAATTAGTAGTAAAGTAAAATACGACAAACAAATGTCAATGATAAATTTTGATCAAAAACGAAAAGAATCATCCCAATCTGAATTATACGAAAAAGAAAAGTATCAAATGTTCATTTATATCAATAATTTGATTACAGCCCTGTCAATTGAAAAAGAGCGCCTGATCAATTTTGGTAAGTCAAATTTAATATTAAAAAATATATCATTATCAGAAATAATACCTTTTTAAAACATTTATAACTATTCGTAGTGTTTGATTCAAACGAAAAAATGAATGAATTTAAAACACGCACAGAGTTAGCCAGCAAAATTATTGACAAATTAAAATATTTGATAAACGTAGAAAAATCTCGTTTCTTACTCATAGACGAAATGACAACGGACAATAAAAGTGAAGTGTTTTTAATACAAATGTATTTATAAATTAACATTTAGATATTTATTGATATAATATATAATAATTCATAGTTATGAAGTATTTATGTCTTTAGAAAACCAATATGAATAATACTAATTTATAATAAGTACCTAATAATATGAAATATTAATGTACTCATACGGCCATAAAGAGTCAGAATATTTTAAATAGTATGCAGATTATGTGTATATTCCTTAAACTCAACTAGGGCAATCATGGGCGCCGGGTTTTCCAATTTTCATGGGGTGCCCAAAATCCTAAAATGATTTAAGTAGGTAATAAACAAAAAAAGAAATAGATTCCATCACTCCGTTCAGAATCTAAAAACCGTAAAATTTTCGCGCCTATAGAATATCGTTATCGTCGCAGTCGTCGTCGACGGACGGCAACGATACGACCAAAATAGAAAAAACCCAAAACATATATACATAGGTAATTGAAAATGATAATTTATATTTAAATTTATAAACATGTATAATATTAAGGTATTTAATATTCATTTCATGGGGTCCCCTGCACCCCATGAAATGAACCATGGGGTGCTCGGGCATCCGAGCACCCCAATACTTGGCGCCCATGAGGGCAATGTTAAGAAGAAGCATCAGTTTCATCAAATTTGAAAAATAACTCAACAAAAGAAAAAACATCATATTTGTTTGTAGTTACAAATTATAAATATTTTTTATCGTACAAAGTTCGAACTGAATAATTTAAGAATAGGCTAGTTAGGTTATCTAGGCCGCTCATCCCATGATATATTTTCTAATAAAAACTACTAACTAACAACAACAAAAAATGAATCAATCTTGTTTAGTTAAAAATAAGTTTTAATGTTTTGCATGAAATTAATTTTTCATCAGAATCATTCAAAAAAAAAAACTTAAAAAGTAACATTTTAGAAACAAATCACTGTACAGTTATTTATACCAAGTAAATTACTTATCTGCACACGTAGAATATTGTTAACTATTTCGCCAGAGTAACGTATTGGTTTAACAACAATTGTTCAATAAATTATTATTAAAACTGTAACGAATGAAATTATTTTAGAATAAATCTTAAGACCATTCGGGAACAAAGATGTACCAGATTTATATTTTTTATTATGTTATATAGAACTCGAAGAATCAAAAGCTACTATAAATTGGATGGAAAAATCAATATATTTAGTTATTTTGAGATATAATGAAATTGCAAAATTTTTAAATATTCCAACGAACGATTTCTATACAGAAATTAAAATTGAAACCGAACCTTTCCAATCTAAAGTTGTTCCCAAAAATGTTAAACAAGAATACGTAGTAAGTCACAATTCAAAATATGATCAGGTATATATATTTTATACGAAGATTTTTCATATGATATTAAAAATAAAATAATAAATCTATAATTTATGATAAGGAGCTGCAGCAAATACAGCTTCAAGATAAGAAAATTATATCATCCGATTTGAGATTTTCTTTAGAATTGCTTAAGAGTAGAATCGTTGATCGTTTAATGACTCCAAATTATCGGTTATTGAATAAAACAAAATCTGGAACTAAGTTTATTTACAATTATTCTTGTACACTTTATGGAATGTACGGTAAGCAGAAAATTTGAATATTATGATAATAATATATGATTTATTTAATTGAGTGTACGTGTTAATCGGAAGTCGAAGGAAATGGTATTGGTAAGTTCGAGGCAAAAGCAAATGCTGCTGCTGAAATGTTACGTACAATTCTAAAAAAACAGAAATTAGGGACGCTTTCTTCGCATATTAGACCTTTCAACGACAAAGAGTAAAAATATTAATTACGTACATCGTATTACCAACAGTGCCGAAATAATTAACACAATTTTTGATAGATTGAAAACCATCAGCCCGTCGATAAGGCTCAAAAAAACGTACGTGACTACACTGGAAAACGTATGTATCAAAAATAACTATCCACTGCCGGTATACACGCTTGTATCTTCCACTAAAAATGGTTCCAATTTGGAAAATCGCTACTCAATGCAATGCAATGCGCTCAATTTTGATGTAGTTGGTAAATATTTTTACATTGATTGGCTATCTTGATATAAACTTAAAATTCATTCTCCATAGTATACAGTGACAAACAATCAAACGCCAAACAAAGTGCGGCACAGAATATACTCAGCTTATGGGAAAAAAGGAAATGAAAGACATATACTTCCAGACCACATGAAAATCATACCTCTTGCCAAATTGATATTATGTAAACATTTAAAATGTAATTTGAATACATTTTTTAACAGATTTTAGAATTTTTTCAATTTAAGTCCACAGGTTATAGCAATTATATTGTCTTAACTGTAGAATATGACCAAATTTGGCTCAAGAGTTTAAATAAAAATATGCAAAATTTAGTTTTGCCGCCCCTTACATATAAATATCACATCGAATATTTTTTTATACATTAAAATTACCCAGAAAAATTCCGCCCTAGACTTGAGTCTATGTCGCTTATCCCTTAAGCCGTGCCTGTATATGACATACGCTAAATATGTACGCCATCCTCTATATTTATTTATGAAAATCTTATAATATAAGAATATTATTCTCTTGTCATTATCCACAGGTTGTTTACTTTTCAACAATTTTCTCTTGCCTGTTTGTATAAATTCGGCGAAAATTGTAAAAAAAAAAAATTCATAAAAATAAGCAATCTCAAACATTCTTCTAAAATTATAATTAATAATTTAAGTTTTTACATTATAGGTATCCCACTAACCTCCCTTCCACATTATTTTTGTTATAACATTAATACTTATGCCAAACGACTTTTAAAACGTACCGAATAGATTCATTCTATTTATTGTATTTCCATAAACTTATTTAGAATACAACTTGGACGAAAATCTACGAAAACATAACAACCATATTATGTTATACAAATATTTTAACAATATATTCGTCTTAAAATATTTACATTGAAAATAAAATAATTTCAATACCATTTTAATAAAATAACAAAAACACTAGTTTACAACGTTATTTTTATTATTGATTTGTTTCATCAGTTAATATTCCACAATACAAATGTATAATATACATGGTTAAGAATATATTGATGATAATTTTATTATTAATAATTTGATGCCCTTTCAATAAACGTAGCTTGTATTAGGAGATAGTTAATTCAAATAAAGACATCGATGGTTATGATCCTTTGAAATATGAAAAATTATAAAAGTAACATAAACAAATATAGATCAATATTTCAACTCTTTAGTACACAGAAAATAAACAAATTGTTTTTTTTTTTTAAATTTATTTTAACCAATATTCAATTTTCTACAAAGATTAATACATTTTTTTTCACATTTTTTAACAAATATTTTTTTTTTGTATATACAAAATATATCGAGAACATTAATACCTATACGGAATGACATCTAATTAATTTTGAATTTAGATCACTTACAGGAGTGAACTGAAGACCTGAAGGCCCAGATGGGTATATGTTTTAAAACTACCAAACAAGCGACTTTGTATTACAATTTTATTTTAAATAAAATAACTTTTTAAGGAACTTATATAAAAAATGAAAAAAAATTCTATAGGTTTATACTCAACTAAATTTAACATAATAAAATAAATTACTTCAATATTACAATAAAATTTTAAAATTAATCATAAGTTCCAAAAATGATCTAATAATAACTTTCATAGCTTTCGCGGATGCAGTCGGACTGTTCCAGTTGTTTTATTTTTGAAAAATAGTATTGTAATATTGTATTCTTTGTTTTCGCGGTAATGATTATGGTATGGAATAAATTGAAAAATTATTAAAAATAACAAATACAACTCGAGACCCAAACATAAAATTTCTAGAAGACCTGGGTGGGTATGACCACCTACCCGCCCTGCCAGACCGGCTCTGCCCGTCAACACATTTTACTTGATTATGTTATTACTTATATACCTACTGTAAAAGCATATAAGACTAGATTTTATTATACTAGAGTGAGATTCTTTCGCTGGACCTCATCGATTTATAATTTTAATCTTTAGGACCCGAATAGAAATTACTTGCTGACCCCTGGTTATATACTTCCCTAGTCGTTGTATATAATGGCTAATCAGAATTAGGCAGTTTATTCTTGCGACCGCGTAGCCATTTCGATAACTGTCGCACGGGGCCGCGTCAATATTTATCGCTCATATTAGAAATAAACACAGATATTTAATAGATATGGAAGAAACATACCATAGTAGAACCATAAAAGAAATCCTCGAAGTTTTTGGTTACAAAAAAAGTAAGTAAATTAGTATTCACTAATTTTTATTTTCGTACTAACCTAAATAAAACTGCCTTTGGGAGCCGAGGAAACTATTTTCATTTTTTTTTCAATAAATGTCGAAATAGTTAGTTACAAATTATTTTGATACGCCTCTATTAGATTTTGTTATTTATTACTATTATTATTATTTAAATATTTACTGTAATTTGTTTTAGATTTGATGTGTTAATCGTACAAGATAAAAAAAAATTAATTTTTCCTGTTGTAGAAAATGAAAACGTCCTGTATTATGTTCGTGATACTGAGTTGTAGAGGTGGGTCGGTCGCGACTGATCGAATCAAAATGAACGAATCATTCAAGTGACCGAATGATGTACCAAAAAGTATTCGATCATTCGGTCAAATCGATTTTTAGGTCAAACGACTCGATTGACGGTTTTTAATGAAACTTTTCCAGTACAATAATAATTAATAATCCAAGACCATGATAATTATCATGGTTTATGATAACAACCACGGTGTTTTACTACAAACAGTACAATTTACAATATTTTCATAATAATAATCTCTGTCACTGATTGACTGCTTCATATTTCATAAGAAAATTGATTCACCTAAAAATAAGAACGATATTGATGACCTAAATGACTGATATAACCGAATCTCTAGACTGATCCAATTCAAATGATTCGAATCATTCAAATTACCGAAAATTCCCACCTCTACTGAGTTGTATGATTCACTAAAAAATACCAATTCCTTAATTGGCCACGGTGGGTGGGATCGTATGATCAAAGAGCTTTCAAACAAATATACAAATATATCTCGGAATGTAGTTGAATTATTTTTGAGTTTATGTGAACCATGGCAACAAAAAGGAATAAAAAAAGAATAGTTGTTAAGCCGATGGTATTTAGAGAATTTAATTCACGATACCAAGCAGATCTTATTGATTTACAATTGGTCTCTGATGAAAAATATCGGTTTGTAATGGTTTATCGAGACCATCAAATAAAATTTATGATCTTAAAACCGTTAGAATTTTAACGAGCTCAATTAGTTACTTATAATCTTATAGACATTTTTACTCTAAGATGTGCCAAAGCAGTTTTGCATCCGATAATGGCAAGGAATTTTCCAATCAAATTATTTCATGTCTTAAAGATCTTTGGCCTAAACTCAAAATAGTGCATGGGAAACCCAGGCATAGCCGGAGCCAAGGTAGTGTGGAACGAGAAAACCAAGACATAGAAAACATGCTAACCAGATGAATGCAATATAAAAATATTACACAATGCAATGAAGGTCTACGGTTCTTTCAGCTAAAAAAAAATAGAGCTTACCACTCAGGTATTAAGACTACTCCATATTAGACATTATTTGGATGCAAAATTAAAATCGGTTTTAACACATCAAATTTACCAAATTAAGTCTTAAAAAATATTGAAACAGAGGAAGAACTACTAGGAATCGCAGCAAAAGAAACAATTATAACCACAGATATTACATTAGAGAATCCAATTCCAAAAATTAAATCCAATAGCGAAAATGCTATTAACTTAAAAAAAAAACTACATTAAATACCAAAACAAGATATAGCAATTTGAACAGGAAGTGGGCAAGGATTTACAAAATGTACATGTAAAACAAGATGCCAAAATCAAAAATGTTTATGTCAAAAACAAAGTATTGTGTTACTCTCATTGTCATTCTAGTTTAACTAGCTGTAATAAGTAATAACTTTTGTAATAAATTATAATTCATTAGTATTTTAATAAAATAATTAAAAATAATTTATTTGTTAATTTTTACCAATTAAAAATATTATAATTCTTATTTTTTTTTTAGTACTTGAAATTTGATTGAAAAAAATTAAATCTCGACAATTCATTTGGCTACGGAGCACAAAACACTCATCGGTTACTGATAATGTTACATAACACTGAAAATGATTTTAACATATTGCCTAAATTTGCTAAGGTATTCTATAAAATGTCTAGATAATATATATAATGTCGGAATTGTACATATTATTGGTAACATATATATAGAAAAATTTTACTATTTACGTCTTAATATCAGCAATTTTCATCCAGTGACATACAAAGAAAATAGTTTAAAAAAAATATTAACTAGATATCAAATAATTTAAGTGCAAATAAAATGTACTTAAAGCAGTTTTTGAAAGAAATTATTTTTAAGTGGTATATGCAATTTTATAAAATGTATACACTAATTAAAGAAAAAGGTTAAATTAACTTATTATTTTATGAATTAAATAAACTATAAAATATTTAAGAAGTCTATATCAGCGGTTCCCCATCTGTGTTACACATACTACAAATGGTATTCTGACAATTTTTTTTTAAGAAAGAGTTTTATTTTTATTATAATTACCATTCGATATAATTTAGTTTATTTGATATTAGTTGATTTAAAGGAACAAAATTAATGTAGAAGATAGCTTAAGACTTAAAATAACCAACATGGAGCTCAGTATTGACATTCTCAATCATTCAATACAACATAAACTTTTTCATTAAATATTTCATTTATATTCATTATAACTAATATTAACTGTAAATATTTTACGTTTTTTTATTTTTAAAGCATTAAATGCTTATTTATTTAAGTAGTTTAATTTAATAAAATTAATTATAAAAAATCTTTATATACATATATTTATAAAATATAGTCATTTAGTCATTTTATATGTTGATAAGTAAAAAATAAAGTTATTAAGTCAAGTAGTAAGTAAAATTTTTTCAAAATATGTAAGTGGTCCAAGTACAAGAGTATAAGAAAGTTGGAAACCGCTGCTCTATACAATAATAAATAAAAATAAAAATATTTTATTTTATTTATTTTCAAACTTTAAAAAAATGTATAAGTAATAGTAAACTATATAAATAATGTTTCATAAATATTTTGTTTATTTACATAAATAAATTAAATAAAAACGTAATATTATGGAATTTGATTTTTATTTAATGAATATTTAGTACTTGAATAAACGTAAAAACATTGTACACGCAGATTACAAATAATTTTACCATTATTGTTATAGTTCATATCATTAAAATAGTATATTAAAATGTTATGCACATTAAATGAATAAATATGAAAATATACATATTTACTTGAAGTGATTTTATAATTAATGTTTTTAATTGTAATGAAATATTATATTATAAATTTAGTTTAATCGTACTAAAATAGATATTATTACACTATAAAAAAACTGTGAAAGAAAAAGCTAAGCATCTATAATTAAATATGTTTCAATTCAATTCAATAAAAATATTTGGATTTGATAGGTCATTACTTTGAATTTTTATACTCATCATAATTATACATTTTAACAGGAAGATCAAATTTAATTAATCCACAGTCTTTGGCTTTTTGAACAGCAATTATTAATTTCTCATGCTGTTTTTGACAAAGTCCAGTTAATCTGTAATAAAGAAAAAATTATAGATATATACTTAGTCTAGACATAAATACTGTCAGTACTTCAAACGTATATTACTCATGAACAACGCATCGTACAGTAATTATATTATATATATATATATATATAATTGCAAAGTATACAATGTACTATACATAATAACACCCACTGCCCAATACATGTACAAATAGTCTCCAGGAGGATTTCTGCAGCTGCCTTCACAATGCTTCGTTTTAGTGACTCCAAATTTGCGTGTCATTTTTTACAAGCTCTCTCCTCTAAAATGCTCCATAACCCATAATCAGGCGGGTTCAAATTCGGGCTTGCAGAGGGCCAGTCAGATGCCTTTATAAAATTCATAACATTGTTTTCATGTCACTCTTTGAATTTTTAAAGGCATCTGACTGGCATTCGTACATGTATTGGGCAGTGACCGGAAATATTACGTTGTTGTATTGAAAACGAGGAGGGCATTTTGAGTAAAATATATATGGTTCGAATTGTTATTATGTATACTTTTCAAATATATATATTTTTTGTAAGAAATTAAATATTTTATTGTTAATTTTATACTTAATTCTAAAAATAAATCATTGAGAATTTGGGAAACAAATATTAAGACGTATACAGTTTTGATTTATAGGTATGTATATATTATAAAATGTCTCTTATAACTGATGTTAAATTTCTTAAAAAAGAATACATTCGTTTGATACTTTGCCTCTTTGTCTCTATTAAACAGTTGTCTTCTTTATGCAGTGTTCTCATTAAGCGCATTCGACTGTACTTATGTTCAAAAAAGTATTATATCATGTAAATTTCATTCATACTATTTATTACTATTAATTTTATGGTTTTAACTATGAGATATCTATGTATTAAAGTAAATTTTAGATTAATTTACACAATAATTATATAAAATTAAAAAAATAAATAATAGTTATAGATTAACTTAAAAAAACTTCATTGTTTTACAAGGCAAAAGTACAAATTGATCAATATAGAACATTTTATTTTATAATTATATACATCAAACTAAGATAGATTTTGAAAAACTTATCGAAGTTTGATAGATTAATTTTAAAAAACATTGAATAAAATACCCAAGCGCTAAGCAACAAATATTTAACTAATTTGTAGTTACTTTACTTACGAATAAGATAACAGTTTTCCTGAATAAGGCGATATGAATTGTTTAAGCAGATCCACATTTCTGTAGTCGAGTATCAAATATTCATCACGACAAATTGGACATGGATTACCAGAAGAAATCATATTATTTCTCTATATAAAAATACACCAGATAACAAACGAATAATCTAAAAGGTTTGGTACAACTCACAATACACATTTTCCTAGTTTTCTTTGGCGGAATACTTCCTTTGTGATTTCGTCGATATTCTTTCCATACTTGATTATTTCCATACGTTGTTTTGTAAGCTAATTAAAATTCCACAATGCATTAATTATTTTACACTAGTAATATATACTCAAACTGTCATAGCTTATTATATAAACATCATTATTGTTGTTGTATTCATTATTAATAAAAAAACACTAAAAAGTAAAGAATTCAACTGTATAATATAGGTAATATAATAAAATTGAATAATTCTCTCTTTATATATGTTAATAAAAACTACGTTATACTAAACGTGGAAATCTACTTGAACCGAGTTTTAGTAAGAACTACAAAAAGAAATAAACCATATACAAGTGACTCGTTTGATGAAATACCAATAATATATTTTTATAGATAAATTTTCTAACCTTCACTTTTTAGATATTTAATACTGGTTTCCACAGGAATTATAGTTGACCTGTCCTTTGGTGAAACTTGTTTTTCATCTGTGTTGGTCGAAGGTTCATTATACTTCACCAAGCTTGTACAAATATTTCTTCCGTTTATCTGAAAAGAATAAATTGAATCAATTAATAAGTTAAGTAAAACGTATCAAACAATAACTTTACAATACTACTATTGCTGAACCGACGGCATACAACATTAGAACAATTTAAATAACATTTATTGTTGACTTACGTATGAAAAGTTGTTTCCAGCCGAAATACTATTAGGCGCCTTGTATAGTACACTGGATAACATACGAATGGAATTTAAAAACATGTTTACTGAGCGCTGAATGTAGTGGACAAATTTAAAAAAAAAAATTGAAATAGTAATTAAAACGTCCAACAAAAAATGTGTTTCTCTTACTATCAATTTACCCGGTTTACACAGATAAGGTCGAGCACGGGTTCGTTCCAATTCTGTGATTAAGTGGAGAATCTTGTTTCGGACGACAAACACTCCAAACGCAAGTACAGCCAAAACGTATAAAAATTCCTAAAATCCTTCAAAAATCCCTCAAGTTGTAATCCTTAAATTCAAAGCTGGGCAACAACAAGTTAAAAAGTTAAGTTACTTTTAACTTAGTTACATAACGAGTTACTTTTTTCAATAATTGTATTTATGATTTGTACTTGTATAGCAACTTGTAGGCGTTATATTATCAATAACAATTTTGCACGGAAATTTAAAAAAATTAGCTTTATTTTTTTTATTACGATACATTATTTACTTTTTACCAAATATTTTACAATAATAATAACATTTAATTTAAGCAACGTAATTTAAAATATGAACCCATAATCAATTTAAATCACCTAATCGATATGCAGCACAAGGTTACCTTCACACATTGTGTCGATCCTCAATGAAACAATCGACGACGATGTTTTTCTTTCGCCTAATAATGTTTCAATTCTTCAACAATCACTATCTCAATCGGAAAAAAAGAAGAAAAATCTCTTGCTGTTCACATAATAATGCACCGATTTTCAACTCATTAAATAAAAAAATATTAGCCCTAATGGCATTAATGGGTTTTGCTGCAAGCCATTGTTTATATCGACATTTTTTACCAACACTAGCGGGAGGTTATGAGCGGCATACGTTAGATTTTTCACGAGACCCTGGAATTTTTTTTCGTGAAACCAAAAATATTTTTTTTTTATACGACCCAATACACATATGATATATTTTTCTATTCTACATAACCCATATAAAACATTTTTACTTTGTATGGATATTATATTTTATCATTAAAACATCAACAATATATTATTGCTTATTAATTTATTAAGTATTATTTTATTATTTATACTAAAAAAAAGGTAATATAATACAATAGTATAGGTAATATAGTATGCCTACTAAACATAATATTGAAGTTAATGATTAAAATACCATAGACATTTTCAAATGACAGGGGGCACTTCTTATTTAATTTTAAAAACAAAATGGCAGGTTTATAGATTATTAAATCCCACGAGGAACACGGGTTTGGACGCGATGCCCCTAAAATGGTGGGACCCTGGACAGCTGCCCCTTTTATCCTGGCCTTCTGCCGGTGCTGTTTATCACTATACCACTTTTCATTAACTTAAATTAATTGAATATTTGTGTATTGATTTTATTTTTATTGTACCTTAATTATTGTAATATTTTACTCTTAATTTTCGAGATATTATTGTATGATACAGAAAACACTATTAAATAAAAGAGAAATAAATACAATTTTCTAAATTAATAATTATAGACCAACGAAGTGTTTCGCATGATTCTTGAATTTCAATAAGTATCAAAATATTGAATTTAAATAAAATTACCTAGTGGTTAATACAAATTACAAAATACGAATGTATGTATGTGAAACAATTTTTGAATATGTATTTATTGTACGGTATTAAATTAATTATAAGTTAAATAATAATTTATAAAATGTACGTATATTAAAGATTTAACTGAAAAAGTCATATGAGTAATCATTATCGAAAAAAGAAAAACATAGTAGGTATAAAATATACTCAATATCCAATGCATGTTTGTATTTTTTTCATATTATATTATATTTATTCGTATAAAAGGGATTTACAGCGATAACCATGGTGGTGATGCAAATAATTCAAGGGAGTCTGTTGTATATAAAACGTTTTCTGCTTGTAAAACTATGACGAGGAAAAATAAAATTAACCATCATGAATAAATATATTCGATCTAATTTATCTTTATTATATTTGTTTAATCATTGTTATTCACATTTTTTGTGCTTTACATTTTATTAAAATATAATAAAATTTGAAATTAGAAATTGGGACTTAAAACTATACTACTTATTGGAGGTAAATTAAACGGCGACGAAAAAATACTCGACAAAGTCACAAAAATATCATTTTTGTTCCACAATAACCTTATACATTTAATGTGCTCTAATTGGAGGAATATCTGTCATTATATTAAACTGATTATCGGTAATACCAAAATTCTAGACAAGATCATAAACTTAATCGTTGTGTATAATATAAATGTTTTAATATAATACAATATTATTTTCCAAGAAAAGTTGTTGATATAAGTATAACATAACGAGTGTAGAACGTATTTAACAACTTAAATATATAATAACGAAATTCACAACGGTATAATGGTAACTTGGTTGTTAAATTGGTGGATAGAGCATTTCTCAGTACCTAACGGATGATTGAGGATTTTATAATATAAATATTTAAATTGATTTTCATTATGTAAATCTGTTCATTTATTTTAAAATCTAATTATTAATAATTTTTAAATTAAACAAATGCCCTACAGTTAATTAAATAAAACTTTTTCTGAATGATATAGGTTTTCTTTTGTTTTTTGATTTATCCGTATCTTTTTCTGCAATATACTTTAATACTCGATCAGCTCGTTTTTTCGTTTCTTCTCTGCTTAAAATAACTTTTGGCGGCATTGGAATGTCTTTGGGATTTTTTAATTTTTTCTTCTTTAACATAATTTGTTCTTTTAAAACTTGTTCTTGAATATGTTTTTGGACTTTAAATATATACACTGCGCGAGCTATATTCATTTGTTCATTAGTATAGTTACTAGAAAACATCGCAGTACAACATCGAATTTTCACATCAATTTGGCTAACTAACGAATTTGCTTCCTTAATTAATTGTGCCAGTTTTAAATCAGGAATATCCAACTTTTTTTCTATTGCATTGTTACCAGTCTTTATATATACACCTGAAAACTAAAATAGTAACAATATTATATATTGAAATAATAAATATTGAACAAAGCACATTTACATTAAGTTTTTGAAGAATACTTCTGAGATTGTCCATATAAAAACACATATCATTAAACAGTTTAATATAATGGTTTTTTGATTCTTCAAGTTCAGATATTTTTTTACGTTGTCCGTCAATAAAATAATTTAAGCTTTTTTCTTGTTTAAAAAATTCTGTATCATTGTTTGTCATAAGGTTACAATTTTCTGTCGCTTCTTGAAGATGAACATTTTCCTTGATTATTAATTTCCATAAAGTTTCTCTCATAACTTTAAATGCATTCAGTTTAATTAAATCATGCTTAGTACGCTCAATGAAATGTATTAAATCTTCTATAGTGTTAAATTTTAAATTTTTAAGCAAATAATTAAGGGCTATATCATCATTTTTTTGTGAAATATCATTATAATATAATATATAATCTTTAATATCCGCAGGAAACTTATACTTAATTGTTGAAATGTTATTTTCATTTTCCAATTTTGTCAATATTCGATTTTGTTCATCTTCATTAATTAAATAATTCACTCCTAGTGTTAACATTTTTTTATACCAATCATTATTCTCATCTGATAAATTTGAAATTGTATTAATTTTTGAATCTGGAATCGGATCCTCTGTAGCCCATGGAAGTGATAATTGAAATGCTACTTCGAAATCAGTTGTTGGCCTTTCGTTCATTAGCGTTTTTCTAAATTGAATTGTAATTAAAGCAACGTTTTGATTAAACAGTGAGTACACAATTAAACGTTTATATAAATGTTTTAAAAATGCAATTTTTCAGAATATTCTATATATATATATATATATATATATATATATATATATATATATAAAAAGATAATGGTATAATATATGTATTACACCATAATTTAAAAAAATTATAATCGAATTTTAATTTATATTATACGGGCATCGATATTAATGCATTTTCCAAAAAGCTACAGATTGCATGCTTAAAAAACCACAGGTTCCTGAACCTTTCCCTAAAGTACCAAAATTTGACGTATGGTCACGTTAGTCATCCATCGTATTCATGATTAACGTTTAATGTTTTTACTTAAATTATTTCCCTATCGAAGTTATCCCACCATGATTAAAATAATAACAAGTTTCATGAGACTTAAATATTTATTTATTTGATGTAAAATCCCTAATTCTTTTTGTTTAAATAAATATTAGTTATATTAGGGTGGCATTTTCACAAATTGGCACAGGAAATTATAAACATACATCATGGTAAGAACAATAATTTTTTCACTTTATTAAGAATCTAAAATTAAAATATATTGAACTATATACGTAATGTAAGATTTCAAATATATCGTAATTTTCTATTTAATCAATTAATTTTGTATGGCTATTATAAGATCATTGAATAAGCATTACATACATGACAGAATTATTCCAAATTCGCAAAAGGTAATATCTTTAATTAATTTTTAATAAAATAAGTGTGAGGAGCATTAATTGAATGAAAAAAAGTCATCATGATATCAGTCAATTATTTAAATTTCACAGACAATAAATACATAAATATATTCTTCTAGTACCTATATAAGTATACAGATATTATGTTATATAAATAATAAATAATAATAATTGTATATAAACCTACATTACATATATTAGGTACTATACTATCAAATTATATATAAATTTTTTATTTAATCCCACAATGCTATTTACATAATTAATTATTATACTATTTTCTATTATTATAACTATTATTGATTCATGCAATAAAATCGAGTTTTTAAAAATGAAAAATAACCAATTTTTTTTAAAAAAAAATGTCTAACTATTACACTTTGTTTTCAATAAAATGTTAAATTTAATATATTAGTAGGTTTCATTATTATGTTTTATGCAATTTACCTGCTACGATCCATAGAATCCGACATAAAATTCAGCTGTTCAATTTTACCCACTTGTTTAATGCGCTGTTTTTGGCTTGCTAAAATCTCATTTTTTAATTGTTGAGTATAATTATTTGTTTCCCTCTCAAACTGTACTACTATTTCAATTTCATTCATTATGTTTGTTGCCATTTCTTCCTGGTCATTGTGTAACTGTTCCAAAAGTGAATCATACTTATTTAAATTTTGTTGCGCTAAATTTACCATGTTCTTCATTTTTCTTTTTTTAAAGTTAGCCAATCTTATCTTATCATCAATATTAGTTAAATTCCTCATAATTCCTTTAAAATTACCATAATTAATGGTTTTTTTATGTTGAAACTCGTACGAGTTATTCAATTTTCGAAGTTCACTTTTTTTTTGATTGATTTGTGTTATTAAAATATTTGCTCCATAGTTAATTTGATGTATAGAACGTTTAATACTTGATTTAATTTCATCCGGATGTGTATATCTGTATCTTTCCAATAATTTCCTGTTAGTCTTTGATAACATTTTTTCTTTAAAATCAGTAATTCCTTCTTTCATTATGAGGCGATTTTTTTTAACGTTTGATTTCAACTCATGAAGATATTGCTTTTCTTCATCTAAGATGACATCCAACCCTTCTTGACGATTATTATTTTGTACTTCTAATAAATCCGTAAAAGTTTTCATGATGTCACATTTTATAGCGTTTGTCCAACGCTCATCGTTCATCATTTTCACCCGTTTGTACTCCATTATAATAATTTAATTTTGGACAGTTGAAAATTTAAAAACTTATATTTAAAAAAAAATTCTTAAAAATAATTTGTGTTTGTTGATATAAAGATTATGTTACCATGAAATGTTAGATTATATAATTATCTAACAATAATATGATAATTTCGTGAAACGAATACGATTATAAATGAGATTAAAATGTTGTACGAATTTCAAATAATGCGATTACCGATATTTATACCGTAATATTATTTCATATCGTGATATTATAAAAGTAGTTTTATACGAACTGAGACTTAAAAGCTTGCAGTATCTAATAAATATTTTTTCATACGAAATTATAATGTAATTATTGGTCTGATTCAAGTTACATGCAATGAAATATGATGGTCTCTGGTTTTGTTTTCTAATTTCACTATTTTTTTCTTTCTAATATCTCAATTTTTGTTATTAACTATGATTTTACAGTTTTACATAAGACTTATTTTGACAAATGTTTAATCAATGTATACAAACGCCATAAATACCGTTATTCAACACGGAATATTCATTTAATTAGGTACGTACATTATACCTACATAGCTACTCGATCTCAGCGTTTAATTGCGTTTTTCATAGTTATTTATTATAACGTACTATTACTAGATATTTCCCTTATTAATTTGTAATAATCTAATTTTTATGTTCGTGAGTTCAACAAAAACATGCATTTTATAGAAAAAAAAAAAAGTTAAAAAATCATTTATTTGTTTACTGAAAAAAATAAAAATAAGTCGGACCCGGTGTCAGAGCGCGCGCCACTCGTACGAAGTCGGCGGCGGCTGATTAATCTCGTGATGTAATGACGCGCCCGCGCCAGTTCGGTCCCGCGACAATAGTTCCACGACAACGGTCCGATTAATTTTCGGGCGGTACGCGTCTCGCGGTCGTGATAACGGCTCGCCCCTGCTGGTCTACGAATTAAAATTCATTATCTCCGCAATACCTGTGCGTAACCGCCCCAGCGACGTATTATTTGCGGCGCGTTTCCTGTTACCCGATCGTTTCGCCTAACCGTCAGGCGGTTCGTTTCATTCCCGTACGCGCCACGTTCCCGGCGAGATGCACTACGGCAGTAAGACGACGTTCATTGGCTTCGACACGAACAAACGTAGATTGCCGTTGTTCAAGAGGATCGTGTTGTACGCCTACGACAAGGACAATGGCGAGATATTCGGACGTACGCCGTCCAGTTGGGGTGAGCAACGCCTTGTGAATTTTCTATGGTTTACTATTACTACAACGAACGTTCGCCGTACTATGTTTGGGCGTGTTACGTCGCTACGACGTGTTCGTTGTTTTCCGATTGAGTGTGTTTACGATACTGAGCACTCGCTTTTCTTAATCAAAAAATATCTTTATTGCGTCTGATCCGATTTGGACGTGATAAATTGTCCGTGTGTACACCTGAATAGTTTGCCAAATTGGAAACCAAATCGTCATTTATGTCATTGTATCACAATGCCAATCACTTATCAGTTAATATGTTGTCCATGCATGAATTAGCTATCATATTTATAAATTATATATTAAAGCAGCAATTTATAATGTATTCCTCTAACATTTGTGGTTTGACTATACCATTGGAGAATATCAAACTCCATTTAGTTAGGTACTATATCATTAACTTTATAATAAATGTGTTATTACGGCCATATATAATGTACGCCTTATGAATATCACTACATGAGGAGACCACATAAAGTATTAGAATAAATCTTATTACAATCATTATACATAGTATACCAGTAGTACGGTTGCAATTTCTAAGAGATTATGGACCTTAGCCAAATAATAATACAGAAATGCAAATCATACAATGATGACATGTGAAAGGTTAGTTATGCGATTCGCAGAACTCATGAGGCCAAATATCACTCAAATATACAATGAATAATCAATTAAGAAATGCATGTATTTTAGCATTTTAATGGGACAGGGTATTAAATATGGAATCTGTAATATATATTAAATATGAAATGTTACCTAAAACATAACTTAGATCATATCCAAGTCAAGCGTATTAATCTCTTGGGAGGATCAGTATCTAAGGGGTATATAAGGTAGTTCCAAAATAACCAATATTCAGATATGTTTTAGTTTGATCATAGCACCTTCACGCCAGTTAACTTATTTAATAAATTAAATATTTATGACTTAGAATTATTTACAACAGAGTTATTATTTTAAAGTCGAGAACTCATTATTTCACACCTATCAAATAAATATATATATATTAAGAATCTGTTCAATTGATTGTATTCTACTCTTGTTGCATTAGTCAGTACATACTGAACAGCATCCAACAGTGTTCATAAATAATTTATCACTGTATTTTTGAAACATTACTTGACATCTGACTATTAGTATAAGAAAATTCAATAATGATTATTCTATTATTGAGTTGGAAAACAATACGTAACAATAAATAATTATTTTTTAATTTAACTTTTTATATTAGCTCAAATTGGAGTATTTTATACGGGATTATATTTGTCACTTGTTGCTATGTTTGGAGTAGTTTTGTGGGTTTTCTTCCAAACTCTTGATCCACGCACTCCAACTAGACAACTTGAGCATTCACTAATTGGAACAAATCCAGGTACATACTTATATTATAATAGATATTATTTGTAAATTAAAAATGAAATTACTTATCTATATTTTATTTGTTATGCTTTCCTAAGGCTTAGGATTCAGACCTATGTCTAATGAAACTCATAGTACTCTAATCCATATCAATAGTAAATCTGTTGAAGACTATTCAGTATGGATGGATAGACTTGTCCAATTTTTAGATGGTAGTATATTTATATTTTTAAATTTATTATCGATAATATATTAATAATTTGTATTTATTTTTTATGGTCCAGTATACAAAAAGCCTGGTTTAACACCAGGAAGAGGACAAAATATTGCTACATGTAACTATAATCAACCTCCTGGCAAAGGAAAAGTCTGTGATGTTGATGTAAAAGCTTTTGATACTTGTACTGAAGAACAGCGTTTCAACTTTCATCGACAAGGACCTTGCATTTTTCTTAAATTGAATAAAGTAAATAGTTCAAAAAATATAAAGCAATGTTTAGGTATCCTAATACTAATATTATAATCATAGGCGCAAATAGTGTTTGAAATTTGGGGGGGCTGAAGCCGCCGTAGATCAGTTCAGGATACTGAATACTCTTATGATGCTTTTAAATTATTACAAAACCACTAAAAAAATTTACCTTACTGCAGCAACATGAATTACAAATAAACATAAACATATATAGGTACATAAATATTTATATATATATATATTATATACCATCTTAATTAAAATTCACATAGTCATCTAATATAATAATTATCTATTATATTAACACATTGGTATTTTTTTGACATCAATTTTTTTTATTATTCTTATACTAAGTCTCATTACAGTAATTTAATTCTCCTTTTGGTTTTACTAAAAGTATTTAGTTTCTTATCAGACATTAGTGTTACACATTTCCCACCAACTATTCTTCAGACTAGCGTGATCACGTGGTTTTCGACGCATCAATGGAAATTCGATTATCATTTTTCAAATCAGTCGTTACGCGCGAAAAGTGATATTTCTTTCGAAATTACATTGTAATTTATAATGTGTATCATATAGTAAAATCATTTGTTTTTGGGGGGGGCTATAGCAATTCTTAGGGGGGCTAAGCCCCCCTAGCCCCCCTTATTTGCGCCTATGATTATAATAACTAATTAAATTATTATTTTAAAGATTTTTGCAAATAAATCTTAAAATCTTTTACTAAATTTAAAATAAAATAAGCTGATAGTAATCAGCTTATAATTATAAACTGGATTTGGATTTTATAGTACATGCAAATTATTATAGGATATAAATAAAATAGCTAAGTGGAATATACATTTGTTTTATGCACTAAGGACTTCAAAAATGAAATCTTATTTGGCTATTTTAGATTTTTAGTACTGTTTTTGAAGTTTTGGTGCTATTTTCTTGAGGTATACTCATGTAAATTAAATTAATGTTAACAAATATTATTTTATAAATGCCATTTAATAATCATTTCTATTTATTGTCGATTGATATAAATAATTATTCATTAAATTTAGACAATAATATTAGTAGTAGAACCTATGATGTTCTAGTTTTTTAATTTAAATTTTTTTTTTTTTTTTTAATTTTTGTAATTTTTAACAATTTTTTTTTTTTTAGATTTATGGTTGGAATCCGATATTTTATGATGATCCTAATGATCTTCCTGATGATATGCCAAAAGATTTAAAAGAACGAATTAAGAAAATAATTAATCCAGAAGAGGTTAGTAATTTATATAATGTATAGTTTTTATTTTTATGTAATTAATATCTGTCAAACGAAAATATTTTATGCACTCAAAGTAACAATTTCAATAATTTCAAAATATATATTTATTGTTTTAAATTACAGTCCTGATTTTTTTTTTTTTTTTTTAGTTAAGAACTGTTTGGGTGTCATGTGAAGGTGAAACTGTTGCTGACAAAGAGCTAATTGGTCCGATGTCCTACTGGCCCATTCCAGGGTTTCCAGGTTATTTCTTTCCATTTGAAAATTCAGAGGGCTATCTAAGTCCTTTGGTTGCAATACATTTCGAAAGACCAGCCAGTGAGTAATTTTTTATTTTTACTATTAAACTATTTTAATTATTTCTTAATAAACTTTTTTATCTACTTAAATTAAGAGAGTATTGTTATCAACGTATTGTGCAAAGCATGGGCAAAAAATATCATTCATAAAAAGAATGGTATTAACAGAGGATCTGTACATTTTGAACTGATGATGGATTGATCAAATATTTTCACAAAACATTACACAAAGGTATACAATACTATTTTAAATCAATTTTTATACTAACCAAGTATTATTTATTTTCTGTATTATTTTTACTTACACTTATCAATTTTAGCGTCAGCTATTTTACTTTAAATACATTCATTAGTTATTATTAACTGAATTTTTTAAATATTATTTGAACTAGTTGTATAAGAAACTAAGTAATAATTTAATTCGTCCATTTAGTATTAAGATCTTTGTTTGTATTAATTATTATTTTTCATGATTATAAGAAAAATAAATAAAGCAGATTATAATTGTAATGATTTAAAAAAAAAAAAAACGTCAAGACTGATTCTCTGACAATATAACTCATATATTACATATTACTCATACATACGTATGTATACATATCATCAGTAATTAAGCTGTTCAATTATATTCAGTATTTTTATTTGATTTATTTAAATTATCTGTAAAAGATTAGAAAAAAAAAAAAAATACTATTTGTGTTCAGTGTTCTCTAGTTAGACAATTTATATTATTGAACACAAGATCTGTCCATTAGAATTTATATTTGACATTTGTATAGTACATTTATGATTATTGTCATATTTAACGCATAGAAATATATATAATTAAGTGAATAATTGACGTTTATATTTTTGATAACATTATTTAAGTTAAACATTGTAGATGCTTATTGTAATTACCAATTTTATATTTTAATATTAACCTTTATTATGATTAATTATTTTATTTGTAACAGAAACAGAAATTCTCTTTGTGTATGTATCAAAACAGTATTAAGTATCTATTTAAATTTCATTTAAAAAAGTACAATATAATTACATGTTATATTATTATCATAATTATTTTTGAATACCAATGTTTTTCTACGTAAACCATTATTATTGTGTATTTTTAATAAATAAAATACATTTATATTAAATTTATTTGTTATATTCTTTTAAAATGAACCCCTTTAAACATGAAACGATGTTAAATTTAAATTAACATTTTTTTGAACAATTTAATCGTGTCTTGTAAATGTTCAGCACAAATTGTATTTTCTCTACAAAAAACGGCTTTAATTGTTTTTCAAAGCACATACATTACTGCATTTTATATCTGTGATTTTTCTGAACTGATTATACTAGCACATTATTTGACCTGTCTATGGTTTGTAATAATTTAAACAATATGCCAACATAAATAAAGACATTTAATTGTAAAATTAATGTTTATGATAGAAATTTACAGGATTTCTACTAGGGGAAATGTACAACGTCGTATAGGTTATTGTCAATATTTATTGATGTTACAACTGATTACCGGTGTTAAACAAATGCATAGGCTATTGTACATTATAGTTTTTTTAAAACAATATTTATTCATATTTATTGCTTTATCAATTTAATTATATACATATACTATATATTTATATATTTTCATTTAGACTTATAAATTACACGTATACTATTATTTTACTACTGTAAAAATTCTTTTAATAATTATTACAAATAATTTTATCATTTGTTACACATATTAACATTTATGTATGTAGGTAACTGAAAACTGAGAATATTGCATTAACAATTGTATATTATGGACTAGTCAAATTTGAAGTATCTATTGATTAAATCTAGTTGATTATATTTATTATTTATACAATATAAACGATTAAATAACAATTGAGAAGAGAAATAAACAGAAAAATGTCCGTTCTATAATGTAATACTTATAAATATTTTACTTAAGCGTTTCTTAACATTTTTTTTAGCTTAATTTTTATAAAATGTTATTCATTAATTATCTGGTAGTATAAATGCAAAACAAAAAAATCTTAAATATTTATACATAAAACATAATTATAATTCTATAACTTAATATGTATAAATAATTACAAGTTTCTAACACCAATAATATCAATTGAAATTAAAATCAATTAATAACTACAATATTGCAATAATGTAAACATTTATTGAATTGGATCGTTATAAATGGATGCAAATAATTACTAATATTTAAAAATGGTGTATTTTTAGAAACATTTTACTTAATAGGAATGATATAATTTTCACATTTTTAAAATCATTTTAACAACACAATATCGAGTAATGAAATTTATTTATGACCATTTGAAACATTTTGGATATTTAAGTTAATAAAGTAATACTCCTTCGTTTTTGTTGAAAAATATTCAATGAACAGAAAATGTATTATTGAATAACCAAACAAAATCTTGATACGTATATTTTAATGAAGTTACTTATTTAAAGTACTATAAGCAGAATGAATAAACTTATTTTAACAATACTTATTCAAAGAACTACAAGCTAATGAATAAACTTATTTTAACAAAGTAGCATACTAATGAAAAATAAATAAAATTAAATCAGAAAGTAGTTTTAAAAAAAAAATTCTGATCAAATTGTGTATGAGAATTATGGACTAGCTGATTCATCTGCATCACTATCAATTATATTCACTTGAAGTGGTTTTAGTTCGTTTTCATCATTTTCATCAACAATCATAGGATAAATGCATACAGCACTAGTACTTTCCAGTGGACTATCATCATTAGCATTACTGATATTATTTAATCGCATTTCAGCTATTATCTAAAATAATAAGAACATTAATTAAATAACTAGTGATAAACACAATTTAAGACAGACATTAATCATGGTAATATAGTTGAAACTTAATATTAATTTATTAATATTAATATAATAACTTAAGTTATTAACAACTAAAAGTCTCAGCATAAGTAAATAAACATTAATATAGTTTTACCTATTTATATCAGTAAAATACCTACCTACTTAGTACCTAGTATATTAGAGTACTGGAGTTTGTATTTAACGTTATCTGTCCTATTAATACATTTTGTTTACCTGAGTATGCATGTTTCGGAAGTTTGAAAGTTGTTCTTTCAACGATTTGTTTTCCATTAGTAATGTGTTAATTCTAACGTTCAATTTGGAAATTTGATCCAAAAGCTAAAATTGAAAATAATTTTAAGAGGTATTAGTTATCAATAAAATGTCACTAATATTGTGAGAATTTAACTTGCATCGCAAACACGAGTATTAGAAACTTGTTGGTATACTGTATTTTGGTTTTCCAGGAGCTGTTTTTCAAGATCAACAATTTTGTCTTGAAGTAATGAGTTGTAGATTTTTAATGTATCCGACGAACATGCATCTAAAACTAAACACAGTTAATTGTGATAAGTTTAAAATTTGTATATAAGTCCTACACTAATATTGACATACCGGTACATGGCTGTGGTACATATTGAGGTTTGTTATTAATGGAATCTTTCAGTCGTATATTTTCCTTAAAATTAATCAAGTTAAATAGTAATACTTAAGTTCCGTAAACATTTTCATTATAAATACCTTTTTTACATCATCTAATTCAGTGTTTAGCAAATTAATTTTATCTGTAATGTAAGATTAAAATTAAAGCAATTATCAGTAACTAATAATGAATATGAAGAAATGGTTACACCAAAGAATTATTATAAACATGATATGATTGTGCCGTCCCGGTAAATATAGGCTAGGGGATACAATAACTCTGTAGTTTAAATTTAGTTGACAAATGAGAACATTTTGGAGATCTGAAATCTTTTGAATTAAAAACAATTATATTAATTTAATAATCACAAATAACCTAAACAATTTTAAGTCATTTTAATTTTGTTTTGCCGTTTAATTGTTATCAATTTGATAATTTTAATCATTTGTGTATCCTTAAAATATAATTGGTTATTTAACCATTACTGTATGACAAATAAGTGTGCATAATCGAAATACTATTTATGGAAAAAAATACCCGACGTCCCGTGATACGAAAACATAAATACTCAACTAAATACGTTTAATACAGTTAAAAATGTGACGATTACCTCGAAATTTAATAATTTATGGGATCTCAAAAAAACGGCTTACCCTTGTATTTGTCCAAAGTGCCAAGCATTGTCCGCTGTTTTTCGTTCACACTCAACAATCTCTCATTGGACTCGTGCAGCAATTTGTTAGAGTCTTCGAGCATTTTTATATCTTTTTCCAATTTTTGCTGCTGCTTTTCATTCTGCATTATTGCTTGGGTCATGTTGACGAACAGCTATGAACAAAAACAAACGCGGGTTAATAGTACTATGGCAGAGAATGCGCGAACACGGTACGACCGAGCACAAAACTTGGTGTTGGCACGTTACGACGATTATACCATGAGATGATATTCAATTACAATTGTCGTTTTGCGTGAATTCGAATTACACGTGATTTGTATTCCGGTTATTTTATTTTAATTTTCTTTTTCAATGGCATTGTGTCGAACGCGAATAACGCAAAAACACCATTCGGAATCAGTACTCAACCATCAGCGCGATTATTAACAGTACATTATTATTAACAATGAGCACGGGAAAAACGATTTAGCATAAGGTGAGGAGTTTTACCTCTTTGAGCGTCTCAAAATTTTCTTCCATCTCACGGGACTCGGCGGACATGGCTGCGGAGAACGTAGCGCGACCGTGCAAGCAGCGTGTTGCAGTCGACGAGAACCGAGAACGGAAAGAAAAATGGAAAAGAAAAAAAAAACTGTCTCCGTGCAGGAACGCTAAGGTTCGTGAAAATAACGACGTAATGAATGATAAATTGCGACACGCGGACGTCGAACCGTGCGAGGATAATGTTACGAAAACCTTTCGCGCGCTCCTACTCAAACGGTTCTAAATCTCCGCGGTCGGCGTACGTTTTCCTCCGGGCAAAACCCGTTTTTTTCATTCTCCCATACTGCTGCGAACACGGAGCGTTGCACAACTACGGTCGGCGACGGCGGCAGCTGTTAGCGACTGCGAGAAACAACCGTCAACCGCGTGTCTCTGTGGTCACGGGCGACGAACCGTCGAGTGGCAGCGGCGGCGGCGGCGTCACCGAAAGCTTAATTATAATAATAATAACAATAATATTAATAATAAAATAACAACAACAATCATAATAATAACAATAACCACAATAATAATAATAATTCGAGCACGCGCTCCCGGACAGGTGCGGCTTGAAAATGCGCTTAGTGCGTACTGCGTAGTACAGACATACACGCGCAACGAGCACGCATACCGGATCAAGATCGTGACCACTACGATTACTACGGACTACGTTCCGTCGTCGAAGCATACGAGTACACCGGGGCGAGAACGGCTTTTCCGTCAACCTAATCGCCCACGGTCAGCGGTCCGTTGCTCTTAGTAAGCTTTCCACTTGTTCTCCGCATTTTCGGTTTCGCCCGCTCGCCCTGGGACTTCGGAACAACTACGACGCTACCCCGGTTACGGCGGTTGCTCCCCGGACAAGCCTAGACGTTTGCGCTAAGGTCGGCTTAAGGCAGGTTGGCTTACGACCGGATTCGCTTTTCGTTCATACAGTGTATATACAACCTAGATAAATACTTTTTTGTCTAGATAAAGATAGTAGTAGATATACCAAAAATCTGTTTAGATAAAAATAAGCTCGACTAAAATTATCTGCATAAAAGATAATCATAATTCGTCTAGATAAAACACTTACGAATTCTTAAAAAAGAACATAGATTTTATAATAAATTGAAAAAAATAAATAAATAAATAAAATAATACGTAATTTAAATATATAAATGAATAATAAAATAGTTTATGTATAGAAATAAATAAAAGTTAAGCCTGGAATATTATTGTATTTGTAGAGTATTGAGTTTCGAATTGAAAAATTAACCTCAGATACGTACAAAGTTATTAAAATTGCGGCTGAATACGAAAAAATAAAATCGCAACTCTAAATATATATGAATTCTTAATTCGAAACCGGTCATATTTTACGAATATAATAATATTATACTCCAGTCTAAGGTTTTATTTATTTGTTTATAAACATTTTGCTTATTTATTTATGTATGTTTTATTTGTTTTAGGCGTTTGAAATGCGTTCCAATTTTAAAGTTGTTTTGAATAAAACAATTTAAGTAAACATTTGGTTGTATATATTTATTTCTAAATCTTATATGAGCGTTGACGCTTTCCGTGGTAAAACCGACCGTGCTGGAAAAATGCTAGCGAACGGTTATTGAAAGCAATTGACCTCGGGTGGGATTTTATCCTGCGGGCGCGTTTCAATACACATATATACAGTGCCGGCGGTAGGGGAGGACAAATGGGACATTTGTCCAGGGCCCCACGCTTGTTAAGGGCCCCGTGATTTTTAATTATCATCTTAATACCGTGAGACACATTGACATTTTATATCAACAAAATATAAATCTATTTTATGCCTCTCACCAGTGCCATATTTATGTAAGGACAGATGGGACATTTGCACAGTGCCCACTCAAAAGAGATACCCATAGACTTCAGGCATACAAAATTAATTGTATACATTTTTATCATACTTTGGAAATTTAAAATTGATTTGGATATAAACTATAGTAGATTTCTCCCGAAAATGAAGGTCTTAACATTGCCGTTATTACCGTAATAATAATTTATCGTCCTAGTATTACTATTGATGTTAACGTTTTGCGTAGTTACATGTAGCATCTAGTTCTGTGATATAGGTCAGTCGCATTTATTGTATATTTTTCATTTGTTCATTATATTTAATAATTTAAAATGTCAAAAATATACTTAATTGGTTCAATGAAGAGAACATTAAAGGTTTCAAAGGTATTTTCACTTCAAGTGAAAATACACTTGATGATACAGATTCTGAAGAAAGACAAATAGTACCACGAGCGAAGTTTATTAGTAATATTCATTGTGTTATTCGAGATAAATTTTTAGATGAATTGAATAAACAAAAAGTGGCATACATTAAAATAGAGAAAAAATTTAGATTTTTATTCAACGAATATCCTGTTTGAAATAAAATTAACAACCAAATAAAAAATTTAAAACTTTAATTAGTTATACTTACATACTTGTATAGACAAATTAATAACTTATGATAAGTTGAAATCGTCTAAATAATCACTACTCTTTTATTTTATTTATTTTTACTATTAAGCAACTACAGTGTACATAATGTATTATGTATTCAAAATAGTTTAAAATAATGATATTATTATATGGGAATTGGGGGTGCTAATTTGAAGCCTGGGGGTGTTATTGTGCTAAGCACCTCCAATGTGCGCTTATGGCCCATTATTTTCCATCAATATTTAATTTAAACAATTATAAAAAAAGCAATACAAATCAGTCATCAGGTATGTAATCTTTTTTATTGATTTTAAGTGTGGGCCCCATATTATAAATTGAAACGTAGCGCTATAAAATGGCCATAAGATGCCCTTCAATTAATCGATTAAAAAATCCTTCCGTTTCCCTTGTAGATACTAGACTGTCGAATGCATTTCTCTGTTTGGGAACCGTTTGTAGTAATTTTTCTTCAATTCATACTTCTTCTCCGAGCATCTATCAAATAATAATATTATACAAAACCAATTGTAGTTGCATCGCGTTCATCACGATGAAGATTGTTGGAAAATAAATCGAAAATCGAACGCGTGTACTAGATGAAGGTTGCAAGCACCATTGATGGAATTTCAGTAAACGCAATTCGATCGAAAAAACGAAAAATGACTGCGCCAAGACGCACACAGAGAAAACGAGTGTACGTTGCGTTATTACGACTCTTTTGGACGCTGCGGGGAAAACGTACCTTTAGCGGCGACCCTACTTGCGTCCAACTACTACGCGACTACGCGTGGAACGTGCGGAAAAGTCGAACGAAACGGATTTGCCGGCGTCGAGAAACTTCGGTCCGCCGAACCACTAGGGTCTGACACACATTACGGTCGGTTCGCTCGCGTGCTTAGATCGGAATGCTGACGCGGTGTGAACTAGGCCTACGCGCGTCGGGTTATAATTTTAACAATACTACGCGCCAACCGTGGTCGACGACCGAACGGCGCGGCGGGGAGAGCGCGCGCAGTGCACTTGGCATTGCACTCGGCGCGGATACGCGTGCAGGTGCCGACACGATTTTCCATTGTTGCTCAATCGACCGCGAGGCCGAGTATATCGTGTGTGACGTATCTGTGGTGCACGACAACGGAAAGTCCGTCATTACGATTACTTACTAATTTTCGAATTTTTTCTCGACCGCGTCACAGGTGCCGCGCGGAACGCAACGTACCTACTGCACTGGTCGATGCGTTTAGGCTGCATTGAGACAATTGAAATATTTTTTTACATTTTTTTGTTATTATTTTCGTAACTAAAAAAACATAATGTATACACATATACATATACACTTGTCACGAGTGGATTTCCGTTGAATCCAAACAACAGCAAAATAATCGTCGCGAGACACTTGTTCCAAGTGTTTGTTCTTCGTAATGTTCTCCGCGTACGCGTTCGAAATCAACAACGATAAATCATCGACTTCAAAATTACGAGCGAAGGCCAATGCGAGTATTAAACCGAATATCGAATGCTCCTATCGTCGTAAATAAGATACTTGTGAAACTTCAAAACTTAAAAAAAATAAATCTTTACAATTGAAGGGCTAATCACCTAGTTTCAACTCTGAGTAGCATTGCATTACATTTTCTATCTACCAGTTAAATCATAGGCGTGCGCATGGGTGAAGCAGAAGGTGTATGTGCTACATCTGACACATTTTTTGGGCAGATTGATTGGTCTGTGGGCCGGTCGGGCCAATTCATTATTTAATAATTTAATATAAATCATAAGTAATTTTTATTTAATTAAGAAAAAAAAAATAATTAAATTGACTAATTATTCAATGATTTTATGTTAAAAAACTAATAGTGTCTGACAGTAATTGTAATTTGGTGTTTTCAAAAGCAGTGAATAAATGTAAGGAAGTATGTTTACATTTGTCAATTGTTAAAAAAAAAATTATTACACTATTATAGCCACTATGGTAACAAAATACAGCCTATAGGCTTTATTTATATATAATGTGATCAACCGTTTTAACTGTTCAAAAATAATTTGGCCGATTGTTAAAAATGGGCTGTTTAATTTTATATGCTGCATCTGCAATTAAAGTCTGCACACGCCTATGCGTGAGTTAAATGTTAATAGGAATTGTTTGCGTATTGTTGACTACCATTTATTAAAATAACGTGATAAAAATACCGGTTGACACGTATCTCACACAAATGTAACGCGGTTTAATAACTATATTAAGTCGGTATAATGTATTATGTACACGGAATATTTTATTTTTATGTATAATATGAGTAGCACGTAAAGCCGTGTAATAACACTTTTATACTGATGTATTTAACTAATATCATTGATTACGAATACTGTTGCGTGACGGTATATGGATACCGGATAGTGCAACAAGAGATGAGCACTCAAATGTATAGCTTCTCAATCAATATAGATAATATTTAAGTGTGGAATAAATGTACTCAAGATTTTTTAAAATATAACTTTATTAAAATAATTCTAAGTCCAAATAATTATTAACTTATAAAAATTATTCTAAGTCTAAATAATTTATTAAACAATCTGGCGTGAAGGTGCATGCGTTAACAAGACTAAAACACATCTGAAATAGGGCCTGTTCGGGACCCCCTTATATACCCTGATCTCGTGGGAGTCTCCCCTAGTGTGGTTAGTTTTCCCGTGTGAATTGTCGATCCACATATGGAGTATGTTAAGTTTTAAATAACTATGGCTTGCTAAGGAATGCTAAATTAAATAACTGAAACAACATTTTTTAAACCCGTCAGTCTATAACACTACAATATGAATGTAGATAGAAAGTCCTAAGCCTTATAGAGGGTGAGGGAAAATGTTGTAGAGTATAATAATGTTTCACCAGGGCTATGAATTTAATGCATTTACATGTTTTTTCTATTTTTCCAAGCCTGTTTTTAGTACATAAATGCATGCATATTTAACACTTTTTTGGTCCACAGCCCGGCTTATAACCAATTCGAAAATTTTAATTTCTATGCTATGGTACGATAAAAACATTACATTATTATACGATTAATGAAAGTGTTATACAAACATGGATGTTTCAAAGCTCTTTCTTTCGGATGACATCAATGCGCTTGTACAATTCAAATTTGCATGTGATCAAAATGTTTTGTGTTGAAAAACATCACAAGCAGACGATATATACTTTTAAATGCAAAAAACTATTCTGTGTAAACATTTTCCATTTTGTGCTACGAATGCTCCACAAAACGGATTATGATTACGTATGATTTTCGAAATAAAACATTTTAAAAGTTAACAACTGCGGTCCTGACAAATGGATGTGATGAATAACACATGAATACATTGTGTTACGTTGAAAGGTGTTGGATAAAATACGCAACTATGTGGAGAATTGTGTTAAAACAAAACGCATGAACTTCTATACGAATTACGGGTACACCGTACATTATGCTGGACAACTGTCATATTAACGAAAGATATATTGACCGTAATAGTTTTAATGATGACATATTTATGCGTTTACAAAAACATGTAACAATAATGTTGATCGATATATTTGGTAGAATGTCTCGTAATTTTACATAACTACCCATTTTAAGGACCGTGCGTTATGTAAATTCGAGTTTGAAGTTTTTATAAATGTTTTATGTGCTACAACGAACGTTATGTGTTATATAATTGTAAAAAATATGAAAATAATGTAAATCGTCCAACTCAATCAGAACCATCAGTAAGACCTCGATATTTTATCAAATGCATATTCTTCTACAACTCACCAAAAATATTTCAAAATTACATTTAAAATGTCGACGTTACGTAACGTACAAGTTCTTATGGTAAATTTTTGTAGTTGCCTATTTTTGCATATTTCGGTAAAAAAATTTAAACTTCATATTCCTTTACATGAATTGTACAACATTTATATTTTTCATCAGTAATAAATGTTATTTTTTTTAAAAAATTTTATTCTAAATCAAAAAATCGTGTGTTCTCGCTCGTACACAATAGTTGTATTTGTGTAGATAACATATTAAATGCAAGGACTACATTATATGTACTTGAATGTAAAATAATTACATTTGAATTCTTGTGTAAATATAATACTGACCACAGAGATTGCAAGAGAATCTATATTTGATCTAAATGATTAGGAACATTTAAATTCAAAATGGATCGATATAATGAGGAGATATGTATTCTAGAAAAATGTTTAAACTGATCACCGTTTTTATAACATTGTTTCGTTTCTATCGTTTTTGTGGATTTACACATATTTTACGAAAAAATTGTTTTCGATAAAATGAACCGATTGTGTGGTTTAAGAACTGTTGTCCAACATACTTAATTAGATCGACCGATACATTGGATTTGAAAGTGGACCATTAAAACTTATACTTATCATTTTTTGTACTTTTAACGCATTCAAGCTTGGAAAAATACCATACGTTAACGCAGTGTTTCCCAAAGTGTGTTCCGCGGAACCTAAGGGTTCCATGGGACAATCTCAAGGGTTCCGCAAGGTGAATATTGAGTGTAGATATTGTAATAAAAAATGATCACAAACTATCTTTAAAACATTACTTGGAGTACTTATTAATTTTATAGTAAATAATTGAAAAATCCAGGTTAATTGAACATTGGGGTTCCATGAAACACAAACTATTTCCTAAGGGTTCCGTGGTCGTAAAAGTTTGGGAACCGCTGCGTTAACGTATAAAAACGTATTCTATTATGACTCTTGTAACATTGTATGTAAAGATTTACAGTGGTCGATTTCAAACCATTTTAGATTAAGTAATAAAGTTATTATGTATGAACAAGATCACGAATTCTGTAAACAATAATGTAATATTTTTAAAATATGCGTACAGTTCTAAAATGTAGATAAAGGGATTTCTAAATTTATCTGAACTACAATGTATACATAATATGAGCTTGTTGAAAACAATGAATCAAAGATTATAATTTGATCACTGTAATACAATGCCGTTGGTATACAAAGTATTAGCAATGTTTTAAGTTTTTTTTTTTCATAAAATATTTATTTGTGCGCCACGCCAAGCTTTTTTGCATGCAATATAAGCCGAGCGCTCGTACTGAAATTAATAATAATTCTATTTTTATTTATTTTTTATTCGACCTTAACATCAAATTTCATCGATAGGTATTTTTTGGTTAATTCTAGAAAAAAAAAAATTGACGTAAAGATGATAACTTTATTCGTGTTTAGTCAGAAAATGTCCTGTATTGTTTTATTATAAGTACTTCTATTAATTTATCTAGAAAAAAGTAAATAATCAGTACTGTAATAAAAAATATTAAAATGTACAGTTGAGTAAAACGAAAAAATTTCAGACAAGATATTGATAAAGTTCTCTTATTTCAGTTAAAAAAAAAAAAAAAAAAAGTAGATAATAATGAATAAACAAATTTTTACAGCTGAAATACAGAACTAAATTATTCGATTTCATGTTGTTGTTGTTGTTGTGTATGTGTGTGTGTGTGTGTGTGTGTGTGTGTGTGTGTATGTTTTAACCTGCGTTTATTATAATTAAAATTTTGCTTTTCCATAATATTAAATCAATAAATTTAAAAAAAATATTGTAATTTATAGTGAAAGTAATTGTTTTATTTCCAGGCTTGAAAATTATAATTATATAAAATTATTTGTACTGTATAGAATACATATTACACTCTGGTAGTATACCATAGGTACATTTCAAACATCTATTACATGCCTCGTATTTATTTCATTTTTTAGATTCATCGAGATCTACCACAATGAATACGTTTTTGATTATGCAGGGGGGGGGTGTAGGTGGAGGAGTAGGCTATAAATTACTTTGATAAAAACAAAAACTAATAACCTTTGGAGACACGTGAGCAAGCACTGTGCAAAATTTCAGGACGATCGGTGCAGTAGTTCTGGAGTTATTAACGTACAACTTACAGACGTTGACTTTTATATATATAGAGAGAGATAGAAGATGATCATATAAGTTCCTACAAAAAAAAAAAAAAAAGAAACAACAAAAAATCATATTAATACATTTTTGGATAACGATTCCAATTACCAATAAACAGACGTTACTAGTGAAGGAATACATTTAGTTTTGAATATTTGATTGCACATGGTTATTTATGATACAATGTTGAATATATAAAATATTTTACTAAAAGTTTGAAAAATTGTTTTCTATTTTTACTCCGGAAGACCATCGGATCAGCATTTGTTCACGAGAGAAATAATTGAAGTCAATAACTCTTTCTCCGCGATCATAAAGTTAACGTAATTTTCACGGGCGCATCGTGCATCCACCCGGTTTCACCGGGGCCGGTGAGAGCAGGCGCGGATCTAGAAATGAAAAAAGGGGGGGGGGGCTAAACAAAAAAATGTACTTAAAGTATATAAAAGCATGGGCATTTAGTTTAAGTTTTTTTATTCATTATATATGCTTATTATAAGAGATTATTTAATAATTATTATTTTAATTATAACAAACTTAAATAAACATAACAAATTAAATTGACCAATCCTTCCTTTTTATTCTTTTAGATGATCTTGAAAATATATTAATCACATCATTAATATTTATAGGTATATCTTTATGAATGTTTATAACAGCTAAACCGTTTAAACGCTCCTGTCCCATGGTTGACCTCAAATAATTTTTTGGGCGTCTTAATGAAGAGAAACTTCTTTCTGCACTAGCTGTGGTAACTGGTATGGTAGCACTTAAATGTAATAATGTTTTTATGATAGGAAGAAATTCCTTCCCTTTTGCCCCTTCTACCTTTTTGTTCTTCCATTTCTCCGTACGCACTACGCACCGATCGTCATTGGCCTCCACGGACGTGCCTCCGACGACGCGTCCGACCCGCGATTTTCTCGAAAGTCGTCGCGTACCTACACATAAAAAATAAATGTATCCGCGTCCCGTTCCGGGATTTTGTACGAAATATTTCTTATTTTTTGAAATATCTTAAGTATCGAAGTCCTAGTCTAAGTAGGGGGGGGGCTTCAGCTCCCATAGCCCCCCTTGTATCCGCGCCTGAGTGAGAGGGCAAGACGACGCAGGCGGTTGCCTAAGGCGCCATTCTCAGGGCGGCGCCGAAACGACAAATTAAAATTTTACAAATTATTGTAAAAACATTTTTTTTTTTTAAATCTAATTTATGATACTCATCGTTTGTACGTATTACAATATTTTTTAATTTAAATTCCTATGGATTTTTATTGTTTCTTCGGAATTACGTCACTTGCAACACATCTATGTCGTCGCCACCGAACAAGTTCATTACTTTTGAGTTGCTCATCATTTTTATAAATCAATATGTTATTGACAAACAATTTACAAGTTGAGCGTGTAAAATTTTTCCATATTTCTGTCCGTGAACGAATATTTTCCAGTGCATTATAGCTCAAAGTTTGTTGTATGCAAAAGGCGCCTTTTGACATTTCGGCCAAAGGCATTATTTAGTCTTCCGCCGGTCCTGGGTTGCCCGACGGATCAGTACGAGCCTGGTCGTGAGGTGCTCGTGGCGGTCCTCGGACCGGTATCTAGATCTTTTCGGGCTCACTCGAAACGCGCGCCGTCGCATTTTTCGTTCTTGATTTGAACTGGGAAACGCATACCCGTTTCGTTTTCTACGTGTTTGATATGTTCCGCGATAGGGTTACCGTATTTCGTGTGTTCGTGTTTCGATCGCGGTCGAACCATTTACACGTACCTACATGATAAGAGCTCTCGTATTGTTTTCGGAGCCGACGAACAGTATTTCGTAATCGTCTTTCAGCGAACTGGGTTATTTGTTTCACTACGAAATATTATATCGATTACGATGTGGGCTCAAGGTCCGTGTAAACAATACAGTTCAAACATTTTCAAGTCATTCTTCCGAGTACGTACCACTTGCTGAATAACATTTGACGCGTTCGATATAGCAGTTCACGGAGGTGGGCAAGTTATTATTTATTTTTGATATTTTTAATCTAGAAGTTAATACGGAAAAATATATTAACTCACCTGAATTTAAAAGAGTAGTTCACTGTTTTAATCGGTTATGCAAAACACATTAAATAGCTAGTCGTCGTATTTTTTTTTTTTAATTTCTCAAATTATTATAAACATTTTTATTGAAGTTTTACCATAAAATAAAGTATACAGTGCAGCGTAACGGTACCTATTTTAATTTTAATGATTTTTTAATTAATAAACATTACTCATTACGATGAGCATAGTTGCATAGTTACATGGCATATATGAACAACGGATATACTAATGTACTTTACGAATATTTTGAGTTGGGCGAGTACTCGACTTGGTAAAAGATTTCGAGTAGAGTTCAAATACTCGACTCGACAAAAAAATACTTGTATGTTTATACGAGTACTCGATTTTATTAGACTTTAATCGAGTACTCGAATTAATTTTACAGCTTTATTGAAAAATAAATATTAAAATTATAAATACCAACTTATTTATTGGGTTCAAATATTTCCGATAGAAAATATCAGGAAGATAGATGGTTTCAATTAACAACAATACGAGTAGATTGTTATTGCTTTGATATTTTACTATCATAATTACGACATTTAATCTGATATTTTTTTCTTCTTTCCACATGCCGTTAAATAATTAATTTCAGTATATTTATTTAGTAAAAAAAAAAATGGAGATTTCATCAAAGAATATCACTTTATAATTCATTAACATTCGGTTCATGATTATAACTTTTACTAAAGTATACGCAACAATAGTATATTCTTCCGCTGGTCAGTTTTTTAAACCCTATTTGACACAATTCGTTTATTTTACTATTATTTTCTTTTCAAAGTGGTTCATTATGGCTTCATTTATTTATTATTAAAAACTAAAATGATAAAAATTTAAAAACTTAATAAAAATTGTCATTCCCATTTTACAGCATAGAATAGCATTGAATATATCCGAGGAATTTATGTTTCAATATCTAAAATTTGGTTGACGGTCGTTTTTTTTTTCAGATTTACTATCTATATTAAATATTATTTTATAAAAAAAAAAATTATCAACATTTTGGTATTATTTTAGTGTAGGACAATTTCAGAAAAATATTCAATTTTAACTAGATTGATTATTTTAAAATCATTTAAGAAATGTTAAATTATTTAAACATTCAGTTAAAATAGCTAAGTTCTTAAGTTATTAGAAAATTAACTATTTAGTTAAGTTAAATAGGAAAAAACAATATTCTTAACTTATTAACTAGTAAATGCCCATCTTTGTGAATTCAATGCCGAACAAGTTGAAACAGACCGAATTATTTTAATCAGTGGCGTAACCAATCCCCCTTCCCTAAATACGCCACTGATTTTAATTAACTAAATTGCAGTACAGGAAAATATATTTTTTTCAGGATCTGTTCCATAGTACTATTCTAAGTGATTGAATGTAATGAAAGTATGTAATGTAATGTACATGAAAGTCATGTGTCATAATGGAAAATGCCATAAATATCGAGATATAAATGAATTAATACATTAAAATAAAAGATTTCTATGACGACATTATTTTTGTACATTGAAGAAATCATTATCGGGTTTAATTAAACATATTGTTCTTTATAAAGCATAATTAATCTTAACAATTAGAATAAAACCTCGAGTATATATGTAACTGAATTTTCAAGAGTCAATGGCTTTAATTTAAAATAAATATTATTATGATTATCAAATTTTTCCTATGTAAAAATACTATAGTTTATATTTAATTTACTATTTATTATTTTATCTGTATATTAAACAAATTGATTAAATTTGATTTTAAATTTTAATGATAGAGAAATATAAAAAAAGCTTTATTGTCAAAATATAAAATTCAAAAAGATACTCAAATTACCTACTGATAAAAAAATAAATTATAATTTATTTTGTACTTATTATTGTTTTATATAAGTAAACATTTATAAAATAAAAAATATTCCAAATAACTAAATATTAATTTATGAGTATTATATATTTACTCATTTTTGTTTTATTATTTATTTTGAATGAAAACAACAATTTTACTGCCAACATAAGTGAGAGAACACCACCCAAAATATTGCTGCAAGTGATATGATAGATTATTAAGAATTAGTAATTTTTTTTTTCATTATAAAATGAATTTTCAAGTTTTCTTGAGTAAAAAAAAACATACAGTAGACCAAATGAAAGAAAAATATATTACATAAATCTTTGAGTTAAAATATTTAATTTCAGGTTACACAATAGAAATAAGAGCAATTTTAAATTTTAAAATTGCATTTTTTTTTTGAAAACAAAACATCAATTGCAGTATTTTAAAATATGAATGTAAAGTAAAGAATATTTATAGGTTAACAGTGGTCTATTATTTGGAGGTAAATATAAAAGTAAAATATTACTTCAAAAGCATTTTTTCGTTAATTTTAAAAGATAAAAACAAGTTTTTGTGTTTGATAAAATAAAATGAAAAGGTTAACGGATAGTTTACAATGTTTGTATATAACTTTGGTAACGATTTTAAAACCAGCATTGACCAAAATAAAAACATAATTGTACAACCAATACATTAAGATAAAAAAATAATGATAGTTAACTATATTACACCTAACATCAGTATATTAAACAAAAAGTGATGCAAAACAAGTAATGGGTATAAAAATCATAGATTTATGACTTTCTTTTCTATTCTTATAATTATTCTTTTAGATATTATTTAATGTATAATAACAACAATTTAAAAACACTAGTTTTAATTTATAGTAAAAATTACTTCAAAAATTAAATAACATTAGTGAAAAAATATAATTAAAATATATATATAAGTATATAATGAAAGTAATAAATATTTAGAAACTCTAAATTTGACTTTAATTAAAGAGATTCTAATTGTTATAACTAAATTTTATCAACAAAATAATTATAACAGTTGTAGTTATTCAATCATTAACACTAAGTGAATTTCTATAGTTCCTTTCAGAAGTAAAATATTTAAAACAGGACCAATATTTTTTCTGTACCTTGATGACTCTTTTTAATGTTCTTTGAGCATTTTTACAAATGGGAAATTCTAAGTTTAAAGGCGGTAGTGGGTCTCCAAGTAAAGCTTTAGTACACATTGTCATACAGTAGGAGACTGCATCTATGTTGTAACCTCCTTCTAAGGCAAGTATGACTTTTCCATATGCCAATGATGATAGTAAATGAGTGAGATGTCCAAAGCATTCAGGTGTTACTTTACAACCTAAAAAAAAAATTTATAAACTTTATATTTTACAATAACAGGTATAATTTATGAATTTATGTCAATTATATTTAATTTCATGTATTTTTAGAAAATATGAAATTTCATAACTATTATATTTAAGGCATAATAATAACTTATTAATAATCATAATATGTTTTTTTTATATGATTCATACCAAGAAAGACATTAAATTATATGGTTTATTAACTAAAATATTAACTATTTTATAGTTTTTCAGTTTATAATGGTTAAAAGAACTATAAAATTAATGAAAACGGGTAAAGACACATACAATACAGCCGGTATAGACGATATAGCAATGGAACTTATTAAAAATGCAAGCATAGAATTACAAGACGAGCTATTCAAATTAGTGAATGAAATATACACTACAGGAGAGATCCCAAAAGACTTCAAAGAGAAAGTATTATAATACCTATACCTAAAAAAGCAATGGCTGAAAAATGCAATGATTTCAGAACAATAAGCTCAATGGCACACACAGCCAAAATCTTAGTTAAGATAAAATGCACCAGAATCGAGAACATAGTAGAAAGAGTTAAGCAAAAACCAATTCGGGTTCAGAAGGAACAAAGGTACTAGAGAGGCAATCTTAAGCTTAAGGATATTGATAGAAAAACAAATAAAATTTAATAAAGACACATTTATAGCTTTTATAGATTTGGAAAAAGCTTTCAATAAGGTACCATGGAAAGAATTATTCGATACTTTAGAAGGAATAGGGGCCGACTACAAAGATAGAAGAATAATATATAATTTATACAAAAACCAATCAGCTACAATAAAAGTTACAGACAAAAAAAAGAGACAACGATAATAAAGAAGGGTGTACGACAAGGATGTCCACTCTCGTCGACTCTATTTAATATTTACGTAGAACACCGTATTAAATAAATTAGAGAAACACTTCTCAGAAATAAAATAGGCATAAAAGTGGGTGAAGAAATAATATCCTTCTTAAGATTAGCTGACGATATTGCACTCCTTGCGAACAATGAGCATGATTTGGAAAGAGCACAGGAAGAAATAGCGAAATGCTTCCAAAAATAACATCTGATTATCAACTGGCAAAAAATTAAAATTATGATGTGTTAAAAATCAGACCGAATCCGTAGAATTAATAACCAAATAGGGAATCAGCTGTTCGAACAAGTGGAACATTTTAAATACCTAGGCAGTTTAATCAACCAAGATGGAAGATGTGTCATGGAAATAAGATCCAGAATCGCACAGGCGAAGTCAGCATTTACGAATAAGAAAAATTTGTTATGCTCCAATAACATGAATATCAAAGTGAGGAAACGCTTCATTAAAATGTATGTATAGAGTAGCACTATGCAAAACATGGATTCTGAATAAGGCAGAACAACAAATACTTGAAAGCCTCGAAATGTGGTGTTGGAGAAGGATACTAAGAGTAAGTTGGATAGATCACCGTACCAACAAAAGCATACTCAGTGAAATAGATGAAGGCAGAGAGATACTCAAAACCATCAGAGCGAGAAGATGGAACATGATTGGGCACACATTGAGGCACGAAAATCAGTTAACCTATAGAATAATAGAAGGGAAAATGGATGGTAATAGGGAACGAGGACATCCAAGAACTTCATTTATCAAACAAATGATTTCCGATGCTGGACTATCAAGCTACGCCGAACTGAAGAGGTTAGCAGAGAAAAGGGAAGAATGAAGAGTGCAGGTCCAATTGCAAAATCAACCTTAAGGGTTGAATACCAGAAGAATAATGTTTAAATTATAAACTATTGGTATTTAGTATGTATTTAAAAAAAAATAAAAATAAAACACTCTTAAGTAAATTATGACATAAATATATGTTATTCATATAGTATACAAATAAAAAAATAAAATTATTCACCTCCAAGTGGGTCTCCCACAGCAGCATCAAATCCAGCAGATACTATAACAAGTTCAGGACAATATTCATAAGCTACAGGTAAAATTATATTTTGCATAACTGATATGTATTCAGCATCTCCCATGCCATTCTAAAAATATTGAAAATTTTTCATAATACATGCATTTTAGAATAGTAAAAATAGATAATATTTACTTTGTTCCATGGTATATTAATATTATAACCTTCTCCACTTCCTATGCCTGTTACTTTATGGGACCCATCTTTGGTACACGGGAAAAATTTTCCATTATGATAACGATGAATTGATATATACAAGACTCTTGGGTCTGAACAAAATGTTTTCATTGTACCATTGCCAAAGTGTATGTCCCAGTCCAAGATTAAAATTCTAATTTAAGATTCATAAATATTTATATATATTTATACAAATTTATTATATGCACTATTTTAGAACATTTAAGTAATCCAGTCATCAACATACCTTTTGAGACCAAACTTATTTAAAGCATAGTTTGCTCCAATAGCCACAGAATTAAAAATACAAAAACCGCAAGCTAAATCATCTTCAGCATGATGTCCAGGAGGCCGTATGACTGCTACACCTGATGCACTTTCATTGCTCATAACAGAATCTATTACCTAAAAATCACATACAAAGTATTATTATATCTTAATTTTGTTCATAATTGCATTGTTTGTAATAAAATTAATTTGTGTAAATACTTGCAACAGACACCCAGAAGCAAGTTTTGAAACTTTATATGTATCGGGAGTCAAATACACAGAGTCAAATGTTTTTTCTAAAGTACTTAATTCTGGTAGTGATAGTTTGTATAAATTGGCCATCATATTTAAATGTTCTTTAGTATGAACAGTGAGTATTTCACTCTCTTCAGCTTCTCTAGACTAAACATTTAAGACAAAACTTCTGAAATTAGATGGTATTTAGTAATAACATATAATAAAAATATCATACTGGTAAAACTAAAAGCCGAGGAGTCAATTGAAACTCATTGAACATATTTAAAATTGCACTTATTCTACCTGGGCATTCTGGATGTCCACTATAACAATAAAAACACATAATCAAGCACTAATAACTCACAATTGTTAAATATCAAAATACATTTATAAGTTATATATGTAAACACTAAAAAATGTATCACTATATTTTTCACAAAAATAGTATTCTAAACTTGAAAACTACATAACACATCTATATACGTTCAATAATTTACATAACAACTATTAGTTACATTTACACATTATAATTACAACAAATTAAATACAATTTATTTAGAATTAATTGAATGAACAAGAACTGCATAAATATATTTTCTTAAAATATTGAAATTAATATTGATGTAAGAATATGTAACTAAAATACATTATAAGAAATTAAAAATATCACATTTATAGACATAAATTATGATGTGTTTCATTATAGTTACTACAAAATGAGCTGAAGTTTTATTGTATTTAAATGAAGTGCAATATTTTATGATGGTTTTCAATTATCAGTTTAATTTTCAATTTAAATAATAATGGAGTAAATTGCACTTTACATATACTTTTAGAACATATAATTCTAAATATCTTGTGTTTATATTTTCAATTTAATCATTAAAGAGACAAAGGAAACATAGAAAATCTTTAAATTTAAAGATATACACATTAAAAAAATAATTTACTTTAGCTCATTTACTTATACTATCACAACCAGTTGTATAGTATTTAAAAATTAGATTTTGTAAAAAGCAAATAATATTTAATCAAAATTTAGTTATTAGTAAATAAATAACTAATTTTACCTTTCGCTGCTCACATGTTTTCGGTCCATGATCAAATCAAATGAAACACAAACTTTGTTCTTAATACTTAACAATTGTGTTTCTAAAAAATAAATAAAATATCTTAACACAAATTATAACATTTAATAGAACCTAAATATCTTTACCAGAAATTAAATGCTGAAGAACTGAAAATTCATCAATTTTTGTCGTATCTTGAAGAGGATAACAATTAGAAGTAGGAAACTCAGTCTGTGGTTCACCGTTGTATGAATACATTGATACAGCCTTATACGTTGGACTTAATAAGAAATCCGTTTGAAAACATTTCCAATATTTTTGATGAGCAAAAATTACATTTTGTATTGTTTGCACAATACTAAAATTAAAAAAAAATAAATACAATTATTTTTATTTTTTTTTCGTGAATGTAAATAAAATATTTAAGTTATACCTATTACAAGGATTGCTAGTCATGTCAAGTAAAGGACATGGATCTCTGAGTAATGATTTGAGTGTTAAAGCAGCACCTTCAGCTAAAGATTTAATACAATAGCCCCCCTTAAAATTTTTGTTAGTATGTATATTTTCAAACAGCTTAAAGAAAAAATGCAATTTACCTCAAGAAAAACCGCAACTCTACCACATGCAAGACCCATAAGAGAATTAACTAAATGAGCATAGCATGCAGGTGTTACTTCCATTTCTCCCTAAATACAAACAAACATATTTCAATAAATAAAACATCTGTAACGTATTTGAGCATATAGCATATAGGGTTTACCTCAGGACATCCTAATGCTGCATCATAACCAGACGATATTAAAATAAGATCAGGTTGAAACTAAAATAAACAATAAATCAGATTTGATAGTATGTAATTAATTTATGATGTACTAACTTCTGAGGCAACTGGTAATAATAGTTGATGAAAAATAGCAAGGTAATCAGTGTCCCTCATACCAGTAGCATTGAGAGGTACATTTATATTGAAACCTTGACCATCACCATTACCAGTATAATCCCAATCACTTTCTCGTAAATTAGGCCAAAATTCTCCATTTTCATATCGATGAATAGAAAAATACAGTACCCTGTAAAAAGTATTAGTTATAAAAGTAAAAAATATTTTATTTAAATCTAACCTTGAATCATCATAAAACATTTGCTGTGTAGCTTGTCCATGATGAACATCCCAGTCAACAATTAAAATTTTGGAAACCGAATAATGGCGAAGAACGTATTCTGCAGCTATGGCTACATTGTTGAAAAAACAATAGCCACAAAATTCTGATTTCATAGCATGATGTCCAGGAGGTCTTAAAAAAAATTATTCAATATTTTAATAACTAATTAACTAAAAAATAATCTAATAAAAATAACTTAATATAAATTTCCCACCTGATAAAAGCCATTCCATTTTGAATTTTGTTTTCACATATAGCTTTAACAAGTTCTATTGAACTTCCTGTTGCTAATAAAGACTGCTTATATGTACACTAAAATATTGAGTAATGTATTCAAATTCAGTATTTATAAAAATTATTATCGCTAATATTATTTTCATGTAAAATTAAAGCTTTTGTTTAATTACTTTAATCTAAACTTTACTTACTGGATGAATATAAATTGCATCAAATTTAGAAGATAACACTTCTAGAAGTTTAAAATCTTTTGAATCCTCGGTAGATTTTAACTTGTCAATGATTTCTTGTGTATGTTTCATTAACAATTCATCGTTAGTAGCAAGGCGACATGGAATTTTAGTACATCTTTCGATCAATCCTAACTCATTACACCTACTCAGATTTAAACATATGAGTTTAAATGTTACTGCATTATAAAATATTGGAATTACCTTTTTATGATTGATTCATATCGTTGAGGATTTTCAATATAGTTGGGATCCCAATAACATAAATGATTACTAAACTTATCATCATATATAATACCAGTTTTTTTAATTATTTTTTCGATGAAACTTCTAGCCTAAAAATTTTAAAAAAAAAATGTAGGTATATAATAAATATTTATAATAAAAACCATTTTACTTAATGTATTAAATAATAAGAAAATAAATATTAAAAATTAAAAGTGACAAGATTTTTTTATACAGTAGCTTATGTAAAAAACAGTATACATTTTAATTTTCTAGTTTCTTAACCTGTGGGTCACAAAATATTTTTGATGGTGTTTGTGAACAAAATTTAATGTAAAAAAAAAATATATATTATTAAATATATAAATATCAAAATTTAGTTTTGCAGTATTGCGTTATATGATAAAATTCTTAATTTTTAGAAAAATTATTTTTTAATGAATAAAAATTATAATTCAAAAGTTTAAAAAGTATAGATCTTAACCAGACGTTAGTCGCGCTGCGGTCTTTTTGACCGCACTATAATTTAATACAACACCAACGTTATTTTCTACAATCTATTAATTTTATTAATATTTAGGTAATTATAATCAATACGCAAGAAAATGTTTAAAAAATTTGTAATTTGTAAAAAAAAATACTTAATACTTATTTTATGTATTTTTACAAACAAAATGATTTTTTTTTTGTGTACAATAAAAAAAAAAAAAATTTGAAATAGAATAAAATATAATATTATACTTAAAAAGTTAATTTGGTTAATTTTTTTATTTACCTATACTGCTCCATTAATCTGAATTGTCGGAAGAATTTTGAATGTTTTCGTCACATTGTCGACAATTCTATACGACCGCAATTTAATATATCATTGTTCAATATCATTTTTTTTTTGAAAATAATAGTTCAAATGAATAGTTTTCAATATATAATTATAGCTAATGAGTTTTTAAAAAGGTATAAAAAGTGTTAATTACATATTTTGAAGAGTAAATTCTGAAAAAATTATAATATTTGAATACAGTCGTTTTGACCATGACGCGACTAACGGCGGGTTAATATTAATATTATTTACTATTCAAAAATAAGTATTATGATATATTTCACTCTTATTTTTATTTTTTTAATATGTGACAAACATGTAGAACTTATAGTAATAGAAACTAAATATTCAATTTTTATTTTTAAAATTTTATAATAATAAAAAATAATTTATTTTTAAAATTTTTAATATCTTAAAATTAAATAAGATAATCCAGTTTATGGTCATGTATATTTAAAAACATGAAAATTTAGTAGTAGATAATAATAATTTACATATATATATATATATATATATATATATATATATAATATGTAAATGATAATAATAAAAAAAAAATGTTAACTTATAATTGAACATAATTTTTTTAATAAAGAAATAAACTTGAATAATATTTATACTGAAGTAATTAAACTGTTAACCGGTATACTTGTTTATTTAAAGTCTGCATTAAAGTTAAAATTATAGTAAAAAATTACTTGATACTTTGAATACAACTTACATTTTTAAAATCATCTTGAACATGGTCATACACTTTACGATTACTCATATTTGTTTCCAAAAATTCTTTTTTCCTTGCAGCAATAAGATCACTAGTTGTGAGTTTAGTTTTAATTGGATTTTCCTGGAATAGATAAATAAATCATTACATTAGAATTGTTTTGGCAAATAAAAATATCAAAATTTATAAATGTCAAATACTTAAGATATTAATTTCATAAGAATTTTACAAATCAATCATAAAAATACATATAATACACAAACTAAACGATACAACATATACGAATACAACAGTTTTGTAATGTATAACGTATTAAAAATAGGATGGGAAAATGTGTAGATAATTTTAATAATATAGATAGCATACGACACGTGTACCATAATCGGTAAATTGTAGACAATATTCTTAAGACGCATTAGTAGTCCTAGCCCAAACTTATGATGATCACCACACTAGAGGAAAAGCATAAGTAAAATTATTGCAGATTATAGTATCCAACAATTTTAGACAACATTAATGATACGGTACAACAAAACCAATACGAGATTTGATTACGCGTTACTGACAGTGAATAATGTAGTCAAATAGCAAATGGTAAGTGAACTACTAATCTACATTGAAAAAAAAATCAATTTAAGGCGATTAGACTATACAGGTAGTTGACAACATTATTTTCCTAAACGACTCGACTAAAGATGATCAGTCCATACACACGGTTAGTCATTAAACCACTAAGTTACGGGCATGATTTGAACTAGGTCTAAAGGATCTTGAATAGGCACACTCGTGATTCGGTGTTGGTGATGAAGAACCCTTACCATTAGTGAAGTTGGCCAAAGGTCGTGGTTCAGTTTAATATCATTAGATCTTTGCGGGAAAGTGGTGCGGCGATGTCGGTGCTCGCGTTCCCGCGATCGGGGTCGGCAAGAATAGGCGAAAAAGGTGAAGAAAAACAAAAAAAAAAGTAAACAGAAATAAAATTAAAAAAATTAAAAATTACGAACGACCGCGGACGGAAAATCTTAAACGGTCGAACGATCGTTCGTACAGTTCAAACGCAACGCACTATCACGCACTGAAGCGGCGGCAGGCGGAACACAACTCAATAATAATAATAATAATAATAGTAATAGTAACGTTCGACAATCGGTATTGCGCTCCGCTATCGTTAACACTCGTTCGCAACATGGGAAAACACAACAGATATCAGACCGGGGCCAGCAGCGGGGGGTTTTTTTTTTTTTTTTTATCTTCTTCCGGTGACCGTTCGCGTAGACCGGTCCGTCCGATTTGGAGGGAAATCGTGTTCGTCGGCGTTACCACCACATGCGTCTCGTCCGACGACGGGTTTCCTCGCTGGATGTGTTCGGCGAACGTTTTTTTTTTAAAAAAAAAAAAAACTGTCCCTCCAAATATTACGCGCGATTTTGAAACGAACGGAGCACGGAAAACGCACATCCATCCGATGCGGTTGGCGTAGGGTTTTCGCAACAAAACATCATCAGCCGTACAACAGTAACACTAAATTGGCTGGGTAACTCTGCACGAGTGACGCGAGCGAGCGGTGAACGATGAACGTACCTACGGTGTCTGTGCGGTCGTCGTGTCGCGTCCGTCGGTCGCGCATAAACAAAAACAGTAATAATACTAATAATAATAACAGTAGTAATATAAATAAAACAATACTAGTGTATTATATACCTGCTGTTAAGACGGGTACGTACGCACGATACCTAAGCTGCCATAATCGATGTTCATAAACGAACGGAAATCTTAGGATCGTCAACGGCGTGGACCGGCAGCGTTGTCGATCGCAGTGATTGAAAACGTGTGTGGTGCGACGCACTTCACGCAACACGGAATCGGTGTCAAGTGGGGCCTAATTACTACGGTATGATAGTGTTCGTTATTCAATAATCGAGAAAGAATTAGAGAGAGAGAGAGAGAGAGAGAGAGAGTGAGTGAGAGAGATTGATAAGAAGACTACTACGAGATTATTGTGAAATATGTAATAAATATTTATTTTTAACGGTGTCGATATTTTTTTCGAGAAGTTTTTCACAATGGACTGCGCCGTGCATTATTAAAATGGTTGTTTCGACAGAAAAGAGCCTCGAAACAATTTTGTATCAATTTTAACGGTATAAATAATAAATTAATAGATACGATCAGACGTGTACACTAGGGGGTTTAAATCACCCCTCCCCAGAAATTCAGAAAAATATGTTCTTTCTATTAATATGTTCTTACGGAGTAAGTGTTTATAGATTGTACAAGTATGAAAATGTATTACCTACCTAAATGCCATTCAAATAATTTTTTTGTATACGCGCCTGGTAACGATACTAATAAATGAAAATATACCACACGATATAATTTTTGGTACCTATTGATAAAATTATCTTACAAAACTGGTTCGCTATTCAATGACATTCAATGACCATCATTCTCTTTACTAACGACTTGAAAACCGCCTAAATCGTTGACATCTCTTGATGTAGAATTTTTCATATAATCTTAAACCAGTCATTACTGATAGCATAAAGTTTTCATAATATTTTGTGGGGTTTATTTTAGGAAATATTAGATTTTCAGACGCTACATTTACTGATTGCTGGTTGTGTTATATTTGTTTGTGCTGTATTATATAAAATAGTATATAATATAATATAGTAAATTTTAATTGTTCAATTTTTTTTACAAAAAATAGATTATGTCCTATACGAATACAACATGATATAGTGTAAGTACATTATATGTTTACTTTCCAATGTAGGTACTGCAACGAATTGGTATGCGGCTATGCCCCGAGACAAAATCTGATTACTTAGGTTTTTGTTTTCCTGGTAGGTATTTTACAAAATCATCCATACATTTTTGGAAAGTTAAGTAGGTAGACAAGTGATAGGTAACTTACTGGTAACCCAATACAAAATAAAAATTACAAAAAATTATACTAACAGACTTATATATTTATATTATAAAACGTATATAAATACGTATTAAATGTTTTAAATCGAATGTTAATTTTAAACAGTTCTTGCCGAATAATCAACATAGATGTAGGTATCGATAAATAATTTATAAATGATTTGATTGAAAATATTGTTTTATTATAAGAAGACTATGGTCATAACGAGATTATATTAAAAAATGCAAGATTAAGATAATAAATTGGATTTCGACCTTACTTTTAAAAACAATGTTCTGATAAAAATAGAGCATCGCTATCTGCATATTATAATTATTTTTTTATCTTAATTATTTCTAAATACACAACTTATTAATTTATACGGTGAACGCTGTGATAACTGGAAAGCTTACTAAGCAGAACTGTTACCATAAAACATGGTAGAAAGAGATGGCAAATGCTAAACACAAGGAATTAGATACCATAATATTATAATTAATTAATATTTAGTGAATATAAAAAACAATCGCCTAAAAGAAAAAACTCATAAAGAGAAACGATAAGAAAATAATATTTATTTTTTTTTCATCAGTGCTCATATTATATTAATTAGCACTATACATAAGCCATTTATAATTAAAAAACTATTGGTAAAAAAAAATCCTCTATAAATTCGAAATTATACTTACTAAAGCATAGCTACGGGTTGGGCATCACTGTTTATAAAACACATAGTTTTTAAAAGTAGCTTTCAAACAATGGTTTCATAGATTTCAATGTTAATATTTTTAATCAACATTTTGCAGGAAATAACGATAAAATATAATAATAAAATATTTTGTTTGAAATAAAATATCTAAACATAAATTATATACAACGCTTTATTGTATTTTATAATAAACTAGTTTGTGACAAAATTAACAATTTCATTCCTGCCAATTAATTAAGTAAAAACATCAATGTAAAAATTAATGAAATAAACAAAACAATTTCGTAAGTGTAGTTTACTGTTTCTAGGCCAAAGAAAAATTGATAGTATAATATATAGTAAAATAAATAGTATTGGATATTTGTTTTCTTGATTTCGAAATCGTAATATTAATTTTTACAAACTATGTGTAGAATATTGATTATGTAGAAAAATTTGTATTAAATATGTTTATTTAACGATTCTTAAAGTGTTTAAAATGTAATATATAAGTACGTAACACATGCATACGATTTATACGTTACGAGAAGGCGGGACCGCACCATAAAAGGAAATGACCACATTGATCCTAGTCAAAGCGATATTACCTTAACGGAAAAAATAATAATACCTACATATAAATTTCGTTTTAAATTAAAATCTTTAAGTTATTTTAAGTTTTTAATACCTACCAATATTTACATGTGATTTTTCCGCAAAACGTTGGTGTCGTCGTTAACAACACATATATTATTATTTAATTTTTTAATATACAAAATAATGTTTTGGTGTTTTGTGAAGTATATGTGAAGTAGCTTGGTTATTTTGTTATTCCTTTAGGTCACTCTGTGGAAAACATCAGAGACAGAAAGTCGACGGTGCCTTTATCTGTGCCCTTTTTATTATTTTGTTACGTATCTACCTATTATTTTTTTACTACAATATGAGGCTTGCCATCAACATGGAATAGAAACCTCCTCAAATCATCTTCAGACGGCGATTACGGCGGATATGTGCAAGCAGTGCTGTAGTAGTAAAAAAGGCAGAGGGTATACTATATAATTTATAACCAACTAGATTGAGTTTAGATGTTTTGGTATAAATATACAAAATACATATTGTGAACAAATTAAAATTAAAATAAAACATTTTTTTTTTTTTTATGGTTGTATTATTACTTTTAAAATTTTAACTAAATATTTTTTAATATTTATATATTTATAATTTTATATTATTTCACCACAACAGAGATTTACGACCATAACCAAAAGGTATACGACTTATACCGCCCTATACCCTCCACTATAACACTGCGTGCAAGTACAACCGTGGTGAAATGTTGTTTTAAATTTTAACTTTGCACAGTATACAAATAAATCCTTTCATGTTATTTTCTTTCAACTATGTAGCATATATATTTTTTATAATGATTACTGATTTATTTTGTTCATGATGGGATAACCACTCAGTTGTTTTGTCTTTTATTATGAATATGATGCGCTACACGTTTACTTATTTTAATTTTTCTGGTTTGGTTATTTTCTCTCTTTGGTTATTTTTTTTGTCCGAGTTCTATGCCCGGAAGTTTTCTCAGCACCAACGTATTAAAATAATTGTTTATTGATTGCAGTTCTTATCATTTTTTTTTATTTTTATTATTATCTTTTTTCTCTCTCTCATTTTATTAAACAATATTTTACACGATTGTGCAAACTAGCATATTTTTTTTATTACTAAATTAGACCACTGTTACAGTATTACATATTGTTAATTATATGTTTTACATAAAAAGAAAAATTTAAAAATATAAAACTCTATTTCATCTGATTTTCAACATGTATGGTGATAAATATGAAAATTATTAATAATCAACTTAATCATTCTATAAACTTGGATTTTGAAATTTGATACAGATATTTTACTAGATTTTGTATTGATAAAATCTTCTATTATAATAAGGATAGCAAGTAATACATACTCGTATTATAATCAAAATTGTTATTATTCATAACTAGGGTGCGGATTTGTATGTATTTACATATTTGTCGTGAATGATAATATTCGAATGATTCCTTTACAGAAATATGTTACAGGACTACCTGATTATTTTAAGCTATGATTGATATTACATATTTTTACATATTTAATCTAAATTACATATTTTTACATATTTTATTGATATTACAAATTTTTGTTAAATATTGAGCTATTTACAGAATGTATAATGTATCGCCGTTTATGTGTTATTTTCTCAAGTTCGTCCGTGTGCTAATAATAGTCACGAGTTGCAACTCTCCATAGTCCTCACCATACAATCATATATGGCTAACAATTATAGGTATTTAATCATGGCAAAGCTTAATATTGTACAATGTACATATTTATACATTTTATGTGATCGTTATCGACGTTATCGCATATTATCGACACTGTGCTGCAATGCTGTACTTAAATATAGGTACTTAAATATAAATTATACAACTACATTAGATTATTAACATAAATTAGGAATACACTCAAATCAAGTATTTATTCGTTGGAGTTGAGATCTTCTTCGTCGTCAACAAAACAATGTACGATCATATACTTTTTGAGATTGTCAAAAGTAAATCGACGTCGATTAGGACGCAATACGTTTTTATAGCGGCTAATTATAGTACCTAAATACTTATAGTATTTATAAGTTTATTTATTTATTTATTTACTTATTTATAGTACCTAAATACTTATTTATAATTTTTTTTCAAGAATAAAAACTTTTTTTTTACATATCTTGTATTTTTATTACATATTTTGATAAAAATAAATACATATATATGTACATATTTTTTAATTTTAAATACATATAAATCCGCACCCTATTCATAACCAAAGACCGGATTTATATGTTTTTACATATCGTTACTGGGTCTATGCAGTCTTATGAGAGTACAAAATGTGGACGATTCGTTCAACGCTGAATGCCAAGAAAAAAGTTTTTTTTGCATATTTAAGAATATTTCATGGATTAGAGAATATTTAACCCATTTAGCATAATTTGGAATACTTCGTAAATTGTGAGAATAAATATCTATTTATTTTTAATTTCGGTACCTAGAAAATTTTTTTTGAACATTTACAATTTTCTTTTTTCTTATCAATTTGATAAAAATAATACACACAGTAGTTCTTTGGTATTATCAGTGTTATAACACAGAATAAACTAAATTTAGTCTATTCTGTGGTTATGGTGCTTTATCATATTAAGTTTCTGTGCCGTTCCCTAAACATGGTGGCTAACCTACAATGCTGGCAGTTGTTTTCTTACTAATTTTTACTATTATTCTGTTATATTTATACTATATTCCTATTTTCCACTCTTACTAAAGTGCAATGGTATTCCATTAGGTATAATACGCAACTTTAAATACCTAATTAATACCTCACTATTAAAATAATGTTGAAAAAAAAATTTAAAAATGCATACTAAAGCATATAATGATATTGATTGAATATTTTAGCATATTTTTGCATATTTTATACATTTTTGAGAGAATATAATGAGAATATATGAAGGTTTTTTAGAGAATATTAGCATCATATTTTGGGCATTTTAAGAGAATATAAATCCGGTCTTTATTCATAACTGTATAGAGTTACTAACAATAAATTTATTTAAAATTAAAATCATATTTTTCAAAATTTTTGATTTTTTTAAAAATGAAAAATCGACTGGCAAACCATGCAAGAATTTTGTAGTTTTAATTGTTAATTATTATTATACTTATCAGTGAATCTTTTCGTACTAGCTAATTTTGTTATATCAGGTATTATCATTATTTTGAGGATAAATAAATGCATTTTAAACTTTATAGTTGTACCAATAAAGTGTTAAATCGATACATTTTCATAGTACACTTATTATATTATGTCGTGCAAAATGCTCGCGTAAACCTAAATTAATTAATAAAACGATCCATGTACTTCTACGCAGTCTAGTAGTAACTTAGTCGAACGATAATTATAATAAATAATTGTCTCTGTTTGGCCAAATTTTATTAGTTAGATAGTGTTCATAATTATTAATTACTTATGAAAAATGGTATCCAATTGAAAAAAAAAATAAAAAAAGAAAAAAAAATATAATAATACCGTAAACTTTTGTTCATTACAGAGCATGCGAATGTGGAATATCAAGTTGAACATATGTTATCAACAGAACATTCATTATAAATACACATATAGAAGAAACAGTTTCTTATGAATTTATTGTAAAGAATAGGTATTATATTTATTAGGAAAATTATAACAATTTATTTTATCTTACAAAACACTGCAAACATAGTTTGATGTACATTGAAACTTCCATATAACATACTTCCATTAAACGAAATTTTCAAATTTCTATGTGTATATTTTTTATACCTCCTGGCAATGTATGGAAGTTTCACTTAATTGAAGTGAGAAAAAATGATTCTGTAATACATACAGTACGAATCGAAATAATATCTTTTCCAATCTGTTTTACAGCGTCGATGCAACAACGTACAAACGCATTAAGGTCCGAGGATGGTTTTTGTTCTCACGTTCTCGGCACACGAATGAGAAGTGGACGGATGATATAACCAGTTGCACCTACGTAGGGTACCAAGTGGTGCAATTGCACTTGTATCTCTTGAATCCCCGGACCTACATACATTTGAGGATTCCACTCTGGTCTCTGGAGCAAACGCTATAAATGAATAACCATTCATCTGGATCTTTATATCGTTGAGTAAAACGTAAAAAGTTGACAGTGCTAAATATGCAAACAAATATAAATTTACAACAACTAATATAGATAATTATAATAATGTTGATCATGTTTGAAGTTTGTGTCAGGGCTCAGGAAGCCGTCTCAAGACGTATATATGTTATTAGTAATAACTTATTACCAAAGGCGGACAGAATGGCCTAGGGAGATTTAATGCAATGCAAATGATAAAATACATAAGACATTTATTTTTTACATTAAAAAATAAATGCCGGTTTTATGGTATATTTCGATACGATGTTTCGTCGCTCATCGCGTGCATTGTGTATTGACGATGTACACACACATGTACAGGTTGTTGTTTTCTTTATAAAAATGAAGGGTTACGGAGAAAAACGATCATAGTCAATATTTTAAAATGTTCAGTACTACAATTTTAATGTTTCAGAACTCAAAAAAACCAAAATATCAAGTACAAACTAGTTCAAAAATATGTATTTTAGTAATACAACTTATTTTAGAAACAATGAATCAAAAAGATATTAGAATTGTTAGACGTCGACATTTGATATAAAAATTATTCTATGTGAATTGTTGAAGAATATGCTCTACACAAAAATCCGGACCCTAGTTATACCTAATAATTTGACACAACACTGTTGCCCGAAAAAATTTGAGATACTGATACACATTTTGTATTTACGAGTAATACGTTACTATACGAATACTGATCCGCTATTATATTATTTATTAGTTTGACACTGTATGATTTCGTTATCGGATCTTCATCCATACCAATGAGTATACCTCGTACGAGACGGAAGGAAGTTGTGGAGTAAGATATAAAAATATTGGGAAGAAATGTGTCAGTTGACCTGGTATTTAATATGGAAAGATGGAGAAAATTGATTATGTCAGTTCATGTCCTACATAGACCGTTAAGTTAAAAGAAGAAGAAGAAGTCTGATAGTTTGATACTTTATATTTTATGAAATGTAGATCGAAAACTTCGATTCAAAATATAGAATATTATTTAAGTATAGTTTCGTAGCATATTACGTTTTTTATTTATTTAGACTTCTAAACAATAATAATTGCAATTCAGACTTCAGACTTAGTATATAATTACTTACTGTTATTACTTTGTTGACAGTTTTTAAGAACTACGCGTTATTTCTCCAGACGATCCAGACCTACATTTTGTTCGTATTTATTGTCTAAATATTTTGAATACTTTGTGATTATTATTTTCTAATTTCATTTTGATAGTTATTTCTTTCATATTTTTCCAATAACGTATTAGTGTATTCAATAATTTTTAAATACAATATTGGAATGAAAACAACATTGCAAGTTAACAACAAGTTAACACTGCAATATAATTTTATTTGAAACACAAAAATCAATTTCACATAACTATTACAGAAGTAACTATGGAAGGGTATAAGTTTGTTGAACCCGTGAACAAAATACACTTAACAAAAAAAAAAAATAAATAATAGTAAATTGTCCCCTATAATTATATTTTTGTGGCCACTGCTTAAACAATGGCTAAATGGTGTAATACCACAAAGTGTTATAAGTTATAATATGATTTCGTTGCAAATATTTTTTTTATAAATGCGTGTGAAAAATAATTATTTTATACAAATATTAAATACTATTAATTTTTTACTGATTCTTATCTAATATTGTTGATTTTGTTTTTTTCTTCTGTAATTATTTTTTCTTTTGTATTGTTACACGCCGTAATCGATTAAATACAGGAACATTTCGTCAAGTCTCGTGTATCTGCCGACACATTTGTATTGTGCGCACAACACGATAATAAATGCTAGGAGTTGGGTCTCGTGTGTTAATGTACTTAATACGTATGTATTGATTATCCATTAAATATTACCAAACAAATTCTAATTATACGTTGAAATGCATAAAAAAATTCATTTTAGCTATAAAAACCCCAAAATATGCACCAAAAAATGTATTTTACCATTGAGTATCAATACATTTAATAGACATAAAGATAATTATTTTTTTTAAATATACTTACAATTAATTAACCATACAATTTGATAAATAAGGACTCATATTTATTTTTATATTTTACGTTGACGTTTTGTTGAAATGTCGACTGTAAATTAAATATTGTGAAAATATTTTATAGTTCCTTGAAATATTTTTTTTATTTAAATAATTTTTTATTTTTAAATGTACTGAAACGAGCAATTTATGCGCTTTTAAAATCCCAAGAGATAAGCTTAAAATCAATAATAATTATTTGTTTTATAATTATTATAAAACAGGTATACCTAGTGGCGTATTTTCAAATTTTTCTGGGGAGGGTCCACAGTTTATACATGATTAATATAAATTATGATAGCTTGTAAAAAGTTATGTCCTCTATAGTTTTTGGAGGGGGTTTAATACATACTATGTATTATAGTCGTATTTAATATAGTGCGAGTATATATACGAGTATATTATATTTCGTATTACATAATATAATTTTATAAAATAAATTCCAGACATCTGTGAATGTTTCCTTGTGCGATAGTTTACATTTCAAAGTCATACTCGTATCTTTGAAGTATTAACTATCGTCAAATGCCTAATACTATTGATTACTATATATATTCTAATATCAATGCTAATACCTATTTGCCTTTATCGCACTTCATATTTAGCCTTAACTTGAAAACCGTAGTCAGAATAATATTACATATTAATTATGTACTATACTTATAACTAAATTATGTTGCAGGAACATGTAGCTGTTTTTTTTTTTTACTCTGGAGGGGGGTCTAGTACCCCTGGACCGCCACCGTAAATACGCCACTGGGTATACCTACAATAAACTTCGAGATAAAAGTAAAAACCTAATCAAATATGTACACATAGGGCAGCACTAAATATGCATTTTAAATGTTTTGTTAAAAGTATATTAATAACAAAATTTATCACGGATTACATAAAAGTTATATGTAATCGGTGATACTAGCCTTAAAAAATCTAAGCATATCAATGATGAGTCCTAAAAAAGTCTTGGGTATACGTCAATTGAAAGTAAAAAGGGTGAGCGGGGTTAATTCCTACATCCATTCCTTCATTTTTTTTTTTTTGGTCCACGAGCAACGAGATCAGCAAACAGAATAAAAATCCTAATTCAAAACTAATGAAATGCAATTTAAGATTATTGTAGCGTATTACAGTAGTATTCCTTGTACTATTTTTTCTCTATATTTAAAACGGAGGTGTAAAATATAAAAATAATAACCGTTCCAAATAAACGTGTTAACAAGAAAATACGTTTGGTATTTTTGCATGAAAAAAAAAGGGTCAACATCCCCGTTGATACTTTTTATAGCTGTAAGGTTTACGGTGTAGCTAGTATACCCGTGTACCTGCGCATCACGAAATCTATAATAAATTATTACGTAATTTTGATATTATTTGTATAATATTTTTTATTTCCATTGCGTTTATATTTTGACGGTTTCAGCAATTATTAACGCGTACCTTATATTTATTGTATAAGTACACGCGTTAACCGAGAAATGGAGAACTCGTCGTACGCCGTATAACCGCGTACACTATCCACTACGACACTGGAGCATATCATATTATGCGCCTTACGCGACCGAGTTGGAAAAACATTTTACGCGCTAGAATGCGTCGAACACACCGATTATATTAAACCCCTCACATTTGGAGGTAATCGACGAAGATAACGTTTTCCGCCGGCACGAGATATGATCACTACCTCCATACATTTGAATAAACAACAAGCACATGGTTAAAAAGTGATAAAAATCCACTGATCGAACTACGAACCGCGAGTTTTTGTCGTCGTCGGTTATTACGGTTAGTTTTTTTTTCGGGGCAGCGATTGTTTTTTCTTTGATGTCAGATTTTCAACTCCCACATTAAATTCAACGACCGTTTTTGAACGTTTACTGAACGTTCTCTTGTACAATAAGATGACTTGGGACTACGATGCTATCATTGGGTTCAGCAATGGAATGTTGAGAGGTAATGTTTACTACTTGTTGTCTTAATTACTATTAGTGTGTACGGCATAAACACGAGTTATGAGAAACCATATTTCATCGTTTGTAAACTGTATATAATTAGTATACGTTCAATGTTATCAGTTCGTACACAATTTATATCTGCTTACCGTCATCACATTGTACTCTAATCACATATGAATTACACTTAGATCCGATTACTATGAATTTTAGTAAGACCTAGTTAGACATTTCCAAAAATGCAATGAATTATTAATCGTATAAAACTAATTTCCATTGACGTAAAATAATTATACCATCTAACGAACAAATATTATGTTCTTGCGGTATTCAACTACGGAAATTAATGTTATTATTAATAATTTGTATGACTTGTTTGAATATTCCTGGGTCTTAATGTATAATACCGAGATAATTTTGACAGGACTCAAATATGATAAGTTGATTTCAATAGATAGTTTAGACATATTTGACGATTTGATATTTTTATTTTAACATATTAAAATTGATATTTTATTTTTATTACGTAGTGGAGGTTAACTTAAAATAAATTGAATCTAGACATTTTTTTAGTGATTGTTTTATTATTGTTTCCTAAGCTATTGTATATTATTATCAAACTGTAGTAAAATTGTGTATAAAATACTTATTATTCGTTGATACTAATATAATGACTAAAGCAAATTGGTTTTAAATATATTTTTCTTTACTTTAATGTTGACATTTGCAATTATACATTGTATGCTATAATAATGAGATGGATCTAGCAACTGGATTTTTGTTTACAGTTATGTATTGATGATTGTTTTGTGATTAGGTACCTTTTATTTTAATATTCATCCAATCACATAAATCGATGCACCCTCATCATAGATAGTGTAAATAAAATATAATGCAGTTAAAATTTTGCTTTATACATAAGTACATTTATCTGAGTGCTAAAATAAAAAAAGTATAGTATTTACTTATTAAAAAAAAAAAATGCTCATATTAGAGCATAACAATAATATAGATAAAATAATGAAATATTAACTTTAAAATTAAAACATTCAATATTTCAATATTTTAATGATTTTTGTAAATCTTTGTAAATTTTTTATTTTTATGAACATTTATTTATGTCCATAAATATACATTTGTATTGTCCTGTGAAAGACATTATAATTATTTTGCTCTATACTTTATACATAATTTTAATTGTAATTTAAACCAATTGTGTCGGATCATTAGCTCGGTCGACTACTTTCAATAGTTGCAATATTTAATTATTTTAAATTATGTTTTAAAAAGCTAATTATTTAAAGAATTAATTTATGAAGTGTTATTAAATTATAGCACAAAATTATTTAAAACATTTTTCAAAATATGTGTTTAATTATTTCTGAGAAGAAATTATATTAATATGTATTTATATTTTGTGAGAATAATTTGTTTTATTATATACAATCATAATCAATTATTAAACATTTTCTTAACAAAAAAAGAGAATAAAAACTTATTTTAATTAATTAATAATTCTCAATAAAAATGTTTTCAATTTTATTGTTTCAGGTGTTGAACTACAAAAGAAAAAGTTTAAATACACTAATTTATTGGATGCATCTGTTGCATTAAGTACTCTAAGTAACTTTGATGAAAATAGTGTTATCACAAGTTCAAAAAGAAAAATTTTATTATTCGATTTGAATAATAAGAAAATTGTAAAAAAATATGTTATACAAGAATCAGGAAATATTATTGATGTAATTAAAAAAAATAAGTAAGAGATTATTTCTTTATAGAAAATATTTGAATAAAAATTATATTAATAATTTTTTTTAGTGTTTTAATTGTTGGAGTGGACAATGGAAAGGTGGTTTTTAGACCAACTAAAAACATCAGAAATGTGATTTTAGAAAAAGTAAATGCTGGTTCAAATTTAACCTGTGTAAGACAGATATTTGGATTAGAAAAATTTGCAACTGGAGGAAATGAAAATCCTTTGAAAATATGGGACTATGAAACAGGAAAGTTAGAATTTACAGCAAAAAGCGTGAGTTTTATGTTTTAGACTAAAACTTTTTTTGGTACAATAGATTAATTAATTTTAGTCTTAAAATTAAATTTATATTTCAACTTTTTTTTATATTCAAAATAAAAAATGTTATTGTTCTTTTTATTTTTTATTTTTTAAATGGATAATATATTACAGTACAATTAGTTTTTATTATTTATATTAGCTCTTATTCAAGTTCATATATATTTTTTATATGACTATTAGAAATCATTATTTTCGTTTCTTTGAGATAAAGTTTTATTGTAAATATTATTATTTTGTTTATAGTTGAATGATTTTAATTTATTTTGTTTTATTATTTGCAGCCAAAGCCAGATATGCTTCAACTTAAACAACCTTGTTATGTATCTGATATTGGTTTTTTTAACAATAATAAACCAGTTGTTTGTCATAGGCATGGAGTGGTAAGAAATACAATTATATAATTGGTTTTATTTTTAAGTAAAATTATTTGTCTGCAATTTAGTAATATATTACAAATGTATGGAATTCATTGTTTAATTTTAGGTTGAATTATTTGATCCATTGTCCAGCCAAAGAAGACCAGTAAACAGTTCTACAGCACAAAATACTGGTTTTGTTTGCTTAAGAACAATGCCAGATTACAGTGATTAGTATGTTTTCAGATTATTTAAGATAGTATAATATGTTGAGATTAAATGTTTCATCTCAATAAATTACGTAGATATAATAGAGAGGTTTGGCTAAGCTAGGTTCATTTATAACTATTGTATTGTATTTATTAATTTTTAGTAGTTTTTACAACACAATTATAATTTTTATTCAAATTGTATGATTATTATTCTAGTTGTATTCAAATTTTATCTTTCATGATTTGTTAATGTTTAAATTTATCATATTGAGATTTAGAGTTGAAAAGACAAAAAGAGAATAACTTTTAAAGTGAACTATGTAATTGTAAATTTATTTTTTATTAAGCTATTCCATAGCTTTTATTTTTTACTATTTTTAAATCATAATTAAGTGATAAAAATGTCTCACTTAATATTATGTTTATATATAGAGTGTAACAGGTCTATTTGACTAATGTAATAACTTTTTCTTTTCAATATTTTCAAGTTTTTTTTTTTTTTTTTATTATGATTTCTAGAGCTCTCCGTTATAATTTGTATATCTAATATTTTATTTTATTTTGGTACAACTAAAAATAAATAATTTAAATTTTGTATTAAATTTTTTTCATATAATCCAAGATAGCTATTTTATAAATAAGTATTTCAAAACAGTTTTGACGTCTAGAACTTTTAATTGGGTCATTAATTTTAAAAAAAATTTTAAAATGTGTTACTTTTAAAATTGATGACAGCAATAACACTGATTAGCAAGAAATAATTTGAATTTTAACACACTTTAAAATTTTTTTAAAAATTAATGATAACCAAATTAAAAGTTTTAAACGTCAAAATTGTTTTTAAATACTTAGTTATTATGGATTAAATTAAAATTATTTCTTTTTAATTGTAAAAAAATAAAGTTAATTATAACATTTAAAAATTATTGCGCAGAGCTCTAGAAAGCATTACAAAAAAAAGAAAAGAATCTTAAAAATATTGAATAAAAAATAATTTATTATATAATATATATTATGAGGATTTCATTATTATTAATATTTTGATTTTTATGGCTATTGGTTATTATGACTGGTACCATGAATATCATAATAAATAGTTTGTTTTATATTTATGATGCAAAAAAGAAAGTATTTTCTACAAAGATTAAACTATATCATTGGATAAAAGTCAATTATTAAAATAATACTGGTCGTTTTATTTAATCTAAATTTCAAATAATTAAATGAAAAATAATTTTAATTATAAAAAGTGTTATGATAAAATAAAAATTGTCCGTATAAAATCTGTTTTGAATAATATACATTTATTATATTAGATAATTTGTAGGATGTTCAAAATGTTTAAAAAAAAAATCTAAAAATTTGAAATAATGAATATAGTTTATATTGATGGTTGTATTTGCACTCATTGTATTTTTGGAATTTTAATTTAGTCTTACTTGTAAATAAGTATTTATTTATTTGGTTTAATTTAAAATATTTTCATTTATTATTGCAGTGATGTAATAGTTGGATCAACCAAAGGCTCTATATATCATTATGATTTCCGAGGAAAAACAACATTACCAGTAAAAACATTTAGAGGTAGCACGGGGTCAATAAAATCTTTATCATGTATAAACTATTTAGACCAAATGCATGTGATGAGTATAAGCTTGGATTGTCATGTTAGACTACATAATTTTACTACTGGTGGTCTCTCTATGCAGGTAAGCACTTATCAAATTTATTTACTATAAAACATAAATACTATAAAAATGATGTATCTGTACATATAACATTTAAATATTTATTTTTAAATGTTTATAATGGTTAATATATTTCTTAATATTATTTTTTGTTGCAGGATTATATTGTTGCTAAGCCATTATCGTTGATAATGAAGCCAGAAGAAAATAAACATTAATTTGTCTGTTATTTCTTTTTTATTTGGAAATAAACATTGTCTTTTTATACATTTCTAGAAATTAAATGTTTTTAAAACTTTCACGTCGTCTTGAACGATTTGAATTTAAATATAATTGATAATATTCAAGTGTTTTACATTTTATAATGTATTTAATTGTGTACCATGAAGTCTTTTAATACTTTTAAACTTTCATGAAAGGCATAAATTGACTATTAATCAAATAAAACACTTACGTTATACATTTCAATATGTGTATGATTGTTTGTTGCATTTACTTTAATGTATAAGTGTAATTTTGGAAAATAAGTATTGAATAAGTTTTTTTTTAAATCCTAGCGAATAATTTAAAAAAAAAAAAAATCATACATTTTCACATTAAATGGGATTTGTTCAAAAATAAAAAATTTGTTTTGATTTAAATATTTCTATTACTCTTAAAAGAAATTTGCTTCACGGTTTAAAAATATTACTATATACCGTAAATATCTGTTTGCAAGATATTTACTTAAGTATTGAAATGTATTCATTGTATGTTTTTGTGTTGTCAAGGAATTGGAATATTTTAAATGTATACATTTTTTTTACTGTTAAATTTCCCTCTATTAGAGAAATTTAATTATTTGAAACTATATTTTAAACATCATTGAATTTGTCTATTTACTGACGCATTTAATTGTTAACCGAAGTATTTGTATTTTTGTAGACATTTTCTATTTTAATAGTAATAATTTACCATCATCAATATTGGCTTATCACATTGTTTACCCAAATTTAAAATGTCTGTACTGTTTATAATTTTTTTTCATCGCTTTAAAAGTATTTTTACACTAATCAAAACTACTATCATTGATTGTAGTGTGAATCCACGCATTTGAAATCCTCTAATCTGTGCTCAATACTAAAATTAAAATAAACGTTTTGTAAGTTACACAAACAAAGTTATATACCGAGTTTCATAAATAATGTTAGTTTACAAGAACCATCAAAACTACGGGATCGTTGACCATATGTACTGATTAACATATTTGTGATTTGTTTACATTTTGATAAATGTATTTCACTTAATTCTAAAAACTGTAGTCTAGATTTATCTACAGCTTTATGTTGTCGGATACAGGTATTACTGTTACCAGTGGCGTGCAGTAGTATTTTATATTGCGTATGAGCTCGAATAAGATTTCTAACTTAATAAAATGTACATATTTTATTGATAACAATTAGTCTAACATTTACTTATTGATAAAATTCATTCGTCTTTCTTGTTCCAACAAATTGTTTATAACCTTATCGTAAGCTTCTGGATTGGGTATTCTTTTATTTATTTTTTCTCGTAACTAGTAGAAGTTTTTTTTTCTCAGTTGACATTAATGATAAAGAATTCAATCATTTTTGTGTAGATCGTTGACACGATTCGTTCGTTTCAAATGGGCATCGGTGCCGGTCATTTATTAAGGGGTGCAATTTAGGCAATTCAATTCACGTGTTATAACGGACCGCACGAACGTGTAAATCGATATTTTAGCGCGAGTGAGATATGGGCCGTGCATTTGGGGCATACGTAAACTGCGTCCAAATGACAATTTTTATAATTAATTTTTTTTTTTTTTTGTAAACTGTGCCCGAATTTTTATCAATGTTGAAAAGGTACGTAGTGAATTGCGTCCGAATTTTCATTTATGTTGAAAATGTTGAAAAAAGTTTTACTTGAGCTGTGTCCTGTTTGTAAAATATACAAAACTTTGAATCTGTTAAAGTCACTATGATGTCACTACGTATTTTTTCAATTACAGTGCGTAACAGGTCTATTCGACTAACGCAAAAACTTTTTTTCTATTCATTATTATTAAGTTTTTTGTTTGTAATGATTTCTAGAGCTCTGCGCTATAATTTTTCTATGTTATATTTTATTTTATCCTTTTACAATTAAAAATGAATAATTTAAATTTTGTATTACGTTTTTTTCTTATAACTCAAGACAGCTATTTTATAAATGAGTGTTTAAAAACAGTTTTGGCGTTTAAAACTTTTAATTTGGTTAAGTAATTAATATTTAAACAGACCTGTTATAGCCTGTACATCGCAGAAATGTTATTTTTGTTCAAAACCATAGTATTTGTAAAAATATTATATCGAATGATTATCGCGGTAATACGACTGTTGTAGGCTATCACTGCGTCCGGCGTAGGTCTGATGTGCTATCATTTGTGTTTACTTACGTTGGTGAAGTCACGATGGCCGAACAGTTCGTCTCGCAGCGCAAAAATTGCTTGGAAATCAGTTCAAATATTTAAATATCATAAGATTAATAGGCGTCACTAAGTTCGGGTGATGTTTAGTAGTGATGTACAGTCAAATCTTGCACAGAATTTTTAAAAACGGTAGGCGATGGGCGGCTGAACCACCGGACAAAGTTTAAACCACAACCATGAAACAACAACCGTTAAAGTGATCAAAACCTAGCTTCTGATTCTGTCTACTGTAGGACTCGTCCAAATATTTTCATGCTTGTAGAAAAATTAAAATTAATTAAAATAGAAAAATACATCAAACTAAATAGAGTGAACCCTTCGAATACCGAAATTCTTTTATTATCGTTATCGTTGCATAGAAATTCTATTATGTTACTGTTACCTATTCTAATACCAATTATTATTGTTATCAACCGTCGCTTACAATTGATATCGAAATTTGCGTACTTTATTACGATTTGTGTGCACTTGTATAATTTTTTCGCGAAAAATTGAAGATATGGAAAGTAAGCAAAAATATGCAAATAAAAAAAAAAAGAATAAAAATAAAACATATCAACTTATCGGAAGATAAAAGGACGCGAAAAAATGCGGTGAGTACATTATTTCGATTATAATAAAGAGAACACAGATACTGTGTACGGTGAATATTATTGTAAACGGATTAGTTAATTTACACGTGAGATGTGATAACGTTCATGAAATATTCATTATTTGTTTCATGAATGTTTAGCGTTTTGGAAAAATTTAACCACATGGTGCAACACTAAACAAACCATGTTCTAAAACATTAGATGTACAATTGACAAGTATTCGTTTTATAAAACTCTGTACGTTTTAACCAGTTGTACGTTACTTAAACGCCATAAAAGATCGTCCAACTGATGCCACTGTACTGGGAATAGTTAGTTTTTTATTTTATTTTGTTTTTCGAAAAATCAACCCATAATATAACAAATTGGAAAAATTAAAAAAAAGAAATATGTATTTTTAAACTAAAATTTTGATTGACCTACCTCTTCTTTTGAGTTTTCTTTGTGTTGATGACAAGAAGTAATTATAAGCACTAAGTTTTAAATATTGAAATAATAAGATAAATATAAACTTAATATAATGACACCTAAAAAATAAATAGAAACAGAAATTTTAAATGTTAATTGACGTTCTTCTCCAATTCTAAATATAAATATTTATATGCTAAGCATTTTTTTTTTTTAAATTTGAAAGGTAAAGAATTAATCCCAAATAATTTACAGAAGACTGACCAAGAGATTGTATTGACATGTTGAACAGAAAATCATAATTTCTGAATTCTCTTTCATTACCTAAGTTGTTATAATGATTATTATTTAATTCGAAATTCTTTACAAAATATATAGTTGCAATTTTTTTTTTTTGTGCAAGTGCCTTACGGGTGAACATCAAATTCTTCATAGTTTTCATTCGTAGATCTTTTATGAGTATACTGGTCCAAGTAAATTCTGTTAGTATTATTTTGCTTAACTTTTAGTGCATTATGTATGTAATCACGAAGGCCATCCCACGGTCATGTCGAACACAGGGTACAAGTTAACATTTTGTGGGTAGTGTATGGTGCATAACATTATTATATCTAGTCTGCCCTAGTGTTTTTAAACCACTTCGACACCACCGGTAAAGACAACGCGACGTCATCGAGTATCGCAGATAAGGATTATTATTAATGAGTACGTACCGTAGTACATACGATTTTTTTTTTTTTGTTGCGAACAACCTATGAAACAAAGTTATTTCATTACCACGCACCAGTCCGGATTCAATTCATCAGGGGCCCAAGAGACCGATACTTACATGGTTGTGGACCTTCGCCGACGAAAAAGTTATTTCTTTAAAGTTATAACAATATATGTACATGTCTATCATCGTTTTCTCGTACCGATTCTTAAGTTTCACTACGTAACAGGTATATATTGTATACTATAAAAAAAAATTTGGTTCACGATAATTGAACGTGGTCGCAATTCAGTGCGAGTTCACTGTGACAGTTTTACGTAAAAGAGCAGTACAGCTGCGAAAATCCATGTGCGCCACCGACTGCACGGGGCTGTTACCGCGATTCGTACAATTCGAGCGCTGAGCGTCGGAGATCAAAAGCAGAACAATCATTTAGTCGTCATGTAAAGGTACGAGTACACATTATATTATTCAAATATATTCAAAAACAAGTTATACAATACATTATACATATACAATATACAGCAATTCAAAATACATCCGTACGGTAAAAACGCGTGGCTAAGTTTTTGTGCGCCACGAGTAAACAAAAGAATAATAATAAAAAAAAAAAAAAAAAGAACACCATCGTTTATACATCTAGGTACTGTGTATTCACGTGCTCGCCCCGTCATGAGATTCATAGTAGATGCATTCTACGTGGTAGACGTAACATCCTGCCCGAATGATAACAGCAATACGAACACGGGTTTTTGTAATTTTATTTATTTATTTTTTTTTTTTTTGTCATGAAACTAGTTTGGTATTTTTTTTCCAACCCTCGTACCAGGCCAATATATTTTTTTGCGAGAAACGTTTCGCCTCTGATCATTGTTACCGGCTACCTCGCCTAGCCGTCCGGAACGAGCGTGAAAACATTTGGTTTTTTATAATCCGCTCACACGTCCCGAGGGCGGAACCAGACCTAGACCACCGAGGAGTAACGGGACAATTTTTGTAATCCACAGGGCGTACCGCGTTTTCAGACGACGTATTATCTGTTACCCGGTCCGTACCGCGGTTTAAAATACGTTTCGATTATTATTCTCGATCGTGTACACGAATTTCCAGTGCGTTTTACACCGCGGTTCGTGCATCCTAAAGCGCCGAATCGCCGAATGGGTCTTTTGTGATTTTACGGAAAGTACGAGGAGGTGACGGAGTCGGTTCAACCCTTGGATCCAGGTAAATTTTGACTTCGAATTTTTTTAACGCGTTCAGGTAAACGGAAACGAACAAAAAGGTTTTTTCAAATGCGTGTTCGGCGTTCACTTCGTACGCGATCCGTTTCATTATATATACACGGAAGTAAGTTTGACGTTTAAATTAAATTAACTAGGTAACAACAATAAAGCTATTTTTTTTTTGTTCCGTTTTATGTACAACGTGAAATCGAATAAACTTAATATATATTTTTTTCTTTTTTTTAAATCGATTGCACTCGCCGTGGTTATTATTAAGTTACTGTTGCGCATCGCTGTTATATTTTATATCTATTGAGATTTTGGCGCTTTGGTAATATTACATTATACGACGATATCGAAATCGAAACGATCGCGGAAAAGAGTTTTGTCGAAAACCCGTAATAAAAAGAAATGCATTTTTTCCGAGCAAAACGATTCGTTTCTATGGACTTCGCTCGGTTCTCTAAACTCGTTGCTTAACGGTGAATATTGTGCAGTATTACGTTATGTGCGACAACTCTTCTGGGCAGTTAACCATAAAACATCACGAGAGAACATCACGCATGCGATCATTTCAATCCGGGACCAATAGCACGATTGAAGGAATCGCTGAAACGAACATGCGACGGTGTACTACTTAAATAATACTAAATACGTATTCGTTATCTGTGATTTGTGTTATCCGAGTGTTCGGGTCGAATGGAACGGAATAAACCGTTTTCACGACGGATAGACGTATTCGTTTCGTTTTTTGTTATTTCGCGTCAGATAAATCGTTTGTAATGTATTTTTATTATTAATTATTTTTTTTCTACCGAACATATTAGCAACACGTAAGACGGGAAAACAAACAATCTCGTTACGTTATATATATTTATATATATAAAAAAAAGAAAAAGAAATATAGATATTGTATTGTGAAAATGTTGTTTTTGTTTTTCATCAGATCGGTTTAACTCATTACTCTATGCATGGGCAAAATATAAAATCCATCGTATAAGTTCATGTGAGCGGTTGGGTTAACTTTTTTTAACCCTCCCCCGTGATAAACTCTCAGATACGCCATTGGTCCAGTGATAGATCTGCATCGCGACGTGTGCGACGGCCAAACGCTGTTCGCAGTCCAACGGTTTCGAATCGTGTTCGCGAAATATCATGGGGCGCGCGTGAAAAATAAAAATAAATTTAAAACTGCGAGCCACGATTTGGGCTCCTGAACCGCTTTCGGTTCGGCCGAAAATCGAGGTGCGAAAAACCGTAGCGATACACAGGTTAACGTGTTAGCAGTTCGATTTATGAAAAAAATGATCCGTTAAAACGATCAAAAAAACGAACAAATGCTCGACGTTCTCTTAAACCCATCAACCCGTTCTCGCGTCTAATCGCACTTTTAACTTTTAACGTTTAGTTCCGTGCACGCATTCACGTCGGTGGTGGTTTCAACCGTTGTTAAATTTGCAAACACCGACGGAGCCTTATTTTAGGGCTAATTAGGTCATACACGATTCTATTTTTTTCTTTCTTCTCCCCCCCCCCCCCTTAAACGTTATTACGAACAAGTTTTGATATAGAAATATTATAAAATATTTTGTCCTATTAGATCTGCCACTACGAATGATGCACGCATACTAATTGTATTCATATATATATGTAGGTATACTGAACATAAGTAAAACAATATTAAAACAATAAAAACATATAGGGAACAGGGGTTGTTTTTGGTTTAAAAAAAATTACAAAAGCCCTTTTGTAATCTTTTCAAAATCCTTATATAATAATTACTAATGTACAATCATTATGAATGTGACGCGGCCGAAGTCTGTGGTATAGGATGGAGCAGTTGGTGATGGTGATTGTGGTAGAGATGGCTGAGATTATGGTTGTTGATATTACTGTTGTTGTTGTTGTTGTTGCTGCTGCTGGTGTTGTTGTTGTTGTTGTTGCTGTAATGGTGTTGATGGGGATGATGATGGTGGTGGTGATGGAGGTGGTGAGGAGGATAATCGGACGGGTACATTTCTGCGTCGGACGTCGGATATCCGACAGTGGCCGTGGCGGATTTCAGCGCCGCGGCCGCCGCAGCCGCAGAACTCATTTTGCCACCGCCGGCGGACGTGGTCACGCTCTGGTAACACATTGACTTAACGCCGTGCACGTCAGCCATTTCATAGTTTCTGCTGTCCGAACTCCCGATACTCAGCAGATCACTACTAAAAAAAAAAAAAAAATAAAAATAAGTAAACAAAGAATTTATGTTTGCAGGTGAACACGTTAAAACACTTGTCGAGGGACGGATACGAGTAAAAATAAATTTGCGTAACAATCGGATTACGTTAGTAGTATTCGATTGTTCAATACGCGATATGGCGAACCCGTTAAAATAAACCTTTTTCACCTGATTAGCGCGGCCCTGTGCTAAACGCAGTGGCGGTGCGTCAGGGGAAACTTTGAGACGGCGTCTCCCCAATAATTATAACATTGAAAAAAAAAATTTGTTTTAATTTTTTAAATTATTTTCAAGTATTTGTGTAATCTATGCGTAAATAATATACTGTTGTCAAATATATTTACTATATATATATGCATGTGTGTATTATATTATGTCCATCGTGGTGTGAATACGTATGATTCAATGAAAATACGTTCTGAACTATTTTCGGATTTAGTGTTAACGACGGACGACGGCATCGAAACGAAAGAGACGGTCGAACGACAGTCTCAATTCTAATAGATAAGAGGTAAATAAAAGTTCGGGGGGAATTCATTATCGATAATGGTTACTGTACGGAGTCCGGGAGACTAGTCTCTGACACGTTATTCGTTTTAATTTTAATATTTTTATTGTTATCATATTAGTATATAAATTAATTTGTTTGTTATTTCATCAGTTTTAATTTATGTTTATAAAATCTGTGTCTATAAAATAAATATTAATTAATTAAAGTTTGAATTGAATTTCTATAGAAATTATATATATAAATTTATCATAATATTGTAGTAGAATAATTTGCTATCAAAAATTCAATAATAACCGATATTTACACAAAAATTAAGTCTCCCCGTAAATTTCATTCACGTACCGCTACTGGCTAAACGCATTATTAGTTTACGCGCTTCCATACGTATTTCTTAAGAACTCGGTCTGTGTTCGTTATTGTCTCGGTCGTGTGTCCCTCGGTTACTGTGTGTTTGAAATAACGTGTACTATTTGTTATCATCAAAATTAAATGACAACCGGAATAAATAGTTCAAGTGGGTAATCGTTTTCTGTATGAACTTGTACGCCTATCGAATTAACTATCAATCCGTAATTTTACATCGTAGAGTGTTCGCTGTCGCATTGTAATAATTTTAAAAATACAATTCATTTTCGCACGTGATATTATCGTTTACATTTTCAAACAAAACAATGCAATCCGATAGTTTGATATTTAATCCTGCGCTTTTTGTTGCATTCGTAATTCAGGATAAAAACCTCTTTGTCGTATCCTATAAGGCGGCCAGTGCCGTAGCTAGAGGTTGGCAAAATGGGCGGTTGTCTAGGGCGCAGCAAAATAAGGGAGTGACTTTGAGTTAAATTTGAATTGAAAAAAAAAATTCACCTACAGCGTCGCAGAAGGTAGTCACGGTAGGCACTGAAGGTGCACAATTGTATTAAATGTCGAACAAATTTCACGTGATTAATCGCCAGTGCCGTTCAATTCACTCCAATTGAACTAGATTCTAATTTTAAATAGTAAAAAAATGCATTATCTTATCTACATACTCGAACGACGTTAAGATTTTTAAGATTTTTGAATCGATTAATTAATTATTTAGGACTTTTTTATTTAGATTATTATAAACAAGCTTTTACATATCCAACCCACGGTGCTTATTTATTATAATAGCCAACAGGGGTGGGCAGTTGAAAGTTTACAGAGGGTTAGTTTTCAAAATATAATACTCCGAAAGCTATAGCACAGTGGTCTCATAGACTAAATTATAACGAGACGCATAATTAGTTAATAGTTTATATTACTTTAATTTTTGTTTCGTACAAATAATTAAAAACATGATTTGCACAAGAGTAGTTATTAAGTTAATTTATCAAAGATGATAACTTATAAAATCATTTGAAAAAAAAAGAAGAACATTGAAAAGGTCAATATTTTTCCGGAAGCCAATCTTATTAATTACCTATTTTAGATTTATAGAATTGTATAATTTTTCCTGATGAACCGTTTAAGACCACAACAATTATGTCATTAATAACGGCGGTCCACTCCTACGTACGCAAGTGCGAATATGTAGTTTAACTGTAATCGTGTTATGAACTCAACTCTAGTACTTGAAATGTATTTTTACTAAGAGTTAGCTCTTTTGTCGGCGTAGTAAGAAATTTAAAAAATAAAAACACTAGGTCGTCAATAATAAATAATAATCAAAACGTATCGTGGGTATAACCCATACATATTATTTTTCTCATCAATCTTTTTTATTTTTATTAAATTCTTGTCTCTTACTAAAAGTGCCAGAAAATATTAAATTTTTAAAGAACGATCTTCTCGGCCACGACGACTATAACGTTTATATATAAACGTATATAGGTTTACGCGTGCATTGTGTTTGCATTATTTCGAATATTTCGCTGATATTTTTACAGTCGAAGATCGTTGTTTTACTTTGTAGGATTCCAATAAGAAGTGTATTATTGAATCAAAATGCATTTTTAAATGTGTACACTCTAGTGTTATGTTCTACACGTCCCGATGATTTACACCACTCACTATGGTTTTCATATACTATTGACTCGTGCGCCGAATGAAAAACATGTTAACGTACATAAGGCATAATATTTTGGAAATGTATACCGAAAGAATGTATTGTCAACACTTCATTTCAGAGCAAGCCGAAGTCTTTTAAAAATCTACTTTTGAGTACAACAACGGTCGCTGTTGTTGTTCAGAAATTTTAAGATGCACTCAGTAGTAAATATAATATATAATATAATTGTTCACTTCTGGGTTGCAGCGAGACAAGGAGCACGTGACGAATGTGTTCAACACCCTGCAGTTTCTTCCCGACACATCTTTTTAGCCATACGTATTTATAATATGTACAGCGTTCGGATCAAGACAAATTGAAAAACCGGTATTTTCACACACGTCTCAGTCGGGATTAAAACGATAACGGGACCGCTGCGTGGAGCGTTTTATAAAAGACATCGTTATGGTACATACAGTGGTGAATCGTAACAAACGACAGTTCCATAACCGTCGTATAAAATATTAGGTATACGTGTACAATATGTGCGTCAGAACATTTTTATTTTATAATTCGAAACCATTTACATTTATTTTATTTTTATTTTTTAAATTTATTATGCTGAGCACACGTACAAGTATTTGTTCTCTACTTAAGTGATTATGCTACACTTAATATAGGAAACACGGAAAGCAATCTATTCTAAAATCTTAATTTAAACGTACGAGTGCATATATTCTAAGGTTATATGATTAGTAATACCAGCCGAGTCATTAAATATTCGGTATATACTAACTAAATGGTATTTTCACGTTTTACTGTCACCTCAAAATATATTATTACAGTTCGGTTAAATAAACGTAACGGTTTACAGTTATCTGTTTTTCCGTACATCAGTTTGTGTACGTAATTTGTTGAAAACTGAAAAATATTTCCGTTTCTCGCATACTCCTACTGTACGCAACAGCCTATTATGGTTGATTGAAAAAATCGTTTACAGGAATTTAGTTTTTAAGTCTGTAAAACATGAAACTGCTCTCGCTCCTTCAGACTGTACAGAAATCTTGTATCATAAATTGAACGTTATAGCCGAAGGGCAGAAAATCATAAAAAAAGGAAATTAATATAATTCAAACAGTTTTAGGTATTTAATTTTATGGCTGTATATACAACTATGGACCCTAAAATGTCATACCCATGTGCGCAAACATCGGTTTTAAATGTTTATAGAGTAGGCTTACACATTCACACATACACGCAGTAATTTTAACTAGCATTTAAAACTATTTTTATTACTTTTTTTTTTTTTTGGGAATTTTCCACTGCAAATAATTTTACTTTTTCTCAACTATGTGATGTTTAAAGTGTATTTATATTTATATTATAAACTATATACTATAAGTGTATTATAATGTTATTATTATTATTATTTTTTTCTTAATCATAATTATAGGTACTTGTTGAAAACTACTATCGATATGTTTTGCAAATTTTATTGAATTGTTTTTGAAATATTAGGTAATATACATTTATTCGCTTATTATTATTTAAAAAAAAAGTAATAATTGGAAGACGTGGTTTTTATTGTTCGAATTTGTATGGAAGGTTTTCATAATTGTGTTTTGGTAATTCAAGTAATTATTATCGCATGAACACGAAACGAATTATGTATTCGTGTATTGTTTGACATTGAAATCGTGTTACGCGTAGGAAAAAAAAACTTGATTATTATTAATCACGTTAACACAACAGATGATCCGATAGTTAAAATGCACGTTGGATCAGTTGCGTACACGATTAAAAATTAAAATTGAACGTTATACACCGTACATGAAATGTTACTGTTTGACGTACAGAAATTATATAGAAGTTACATATGGCGTTACATTATTTTCGGGCTAATCACGTGTTTTTGAGTGTGCCGACTACACAGACAGGTACCCCGGAATCTTTTCTCGACGGGTTCCCGTCGGCTGCCACAACAAACACACCAACCCATTGTTGATATAATATTTATAGTTCGCGTACCATAGACACATCGGATCACGGTATTATCTCACACGCAGACATTCGATTACTGCGAATAACTGTACGCGTACGTCACACGACCATAACTCTATTCTATTCGATTACGTCTTCACGGAAGAAAGGGGAAAAAAGGAGTGTTAAATCGAGCGTGGCGATGGCCGAATATCAATAAACTGTTTCAAACGCCTAACTCGATTTTGAACTGATGCAACCACAATAATACGTCGTAATACATTGTTTTGTTTCCGTTTTACATAGCCGCGAAATGTTAAGTTATGCTCGGTGCACCCATTGACGACGCTACACTCATCCCTCTTCTATCGTTCATTTTTGTTATGCCCCCCCCCCCCCCCCCGAAGTAAGGACATTAAAAAAACATAAATGTCCGATTACTAAGTAAAATAAAATGCAATAATAAATTCCGTTGTGGAATTAATTTTTTATTATTACCTACCGGTTACCACTCGTTACCGTTCATCGTGCTAATCTACCGTATCTGTTTAAACGAACAGCTAAATATTCAATACATTTATGTTATATTACATTTTCATAAGATGTAAATGTTTTCAAACACACCGATTTATGTGGGCTTATTTATGCGCATACCATTTAGTGCATTCAGGGGTGTTTTTTTTGAGGGATGACATGTAAATTTCTCCCCCTTCTTGGGCTTTGTTATACACACATACAGATATTTTTGTAAATATATAAGAACTCGCAGTGTTAAATGTTGATTATAAGTGTTGTAATACTTTTTTCATAAATTGCTCAAATCACGGTAAAGTTTTCAATGTACTTATACATCACTTATAAATATTTTTATTCTATGTACTTCCAATGTCGATTTTCGACTGAAAAATATTTCGAATATAAAAAAATCGCAAATATTACATTAATTTATACTTTTTATTTTATCATTAATAGTGTAATTATACAATTAATTAACTTTTTCATATTTATCATTATGGTTATGTACATATTTTTTATTTTTAATATAAATAAAAGATTGTTTTTTTACATCAATGTTAAATTATTTCTGATTGATAAGACCTCTCATCTAGGGGTTAGGTTATTGGGTTGATTCCCCCCCTTATGTGAGATAAGCTATAAACGAGAACGTAATCTAATTGTATATAATGCATATACATCGTCGGTTACGATAATATAGTAAAATATTTTATTGAAGTCTTTCTGAAATAGATTTGAAACGCGTTAAAAGTTTTGCTAAAAAAAAAACGATTACTGCTTTCGGTAGTAGGTACGTATACTTTTAAGCAAACATTTTCAATACTAAAATTCCGAAAAAATAAATATTGTTCACGGTAAAGCGATAAATACTTGAATGCAATTCTAAGATTATCAACAATCAGTATGCAAGCGGATATAAACAAATGAGCAGTGAGAAAAATTAAACCTCGAATATCATACTAATTGATAATTATTTTTAAATTTTTAAATTGTTCGTACTAATGTATTTGATTAAAAATTAGTTAATAAGAAGAACAACCTCGTAACGTTAAACTTATAATATGATGGTTGCTAACTGTTAAATTTGATCGAGTCGCTGCTGCGCAAAAACATTTCCGATCGATGCGCGTTCTACTTTAAAAATCAGTAGGTACACGCTTACAATCCAATCGTACAACCGTGCAGTGGCGTATTTTCAAATTTTTCTTGGGGGAGTTCCACAATTTATGTGACTATGCTTCTCCGTGAGATAGTTTATATTTCAAAGATACGAGTACCTAATACCTATTGCCTTTATCGCATTTTATATTTAACCGTAACGCGGAAACCGTAGTCAGAATAAGATTACATACTAATTTTATACTATACTTATTACTTAACTATGTTGCAGGAACATGTATCTGTTTTTTTTTTTTTGCTCTGGGGTAGGGGTGGTCCAGTGGGCCCATTGGACCCCCCCCCCAGTAAATATACCACTGCAACCATGTACGTGCGTGTGTGTTGCAGTAGTTGTGTATTGCAATGCTGCACCAAGAACCGAGAGCGTCATCAATTCTACCGCGGAACTGACATCACGATTGCAAGGGATATCAAATACCTGGTACTGCGAGCTTGTGCGGACATCGAATACGATTCATAAACATTAATTGCGTATCGTATTGTGTTTTATTGTAAGCATGAACAGAACAAACACACACACACACATACACACACAAACTCGCCCACGTTTACAATCGGCACGAAAATAAAAACAATTTATTATGAATGACAAATCGAAATGTACGAGTCGATAATATAAACGCGCATGCTATACTTTTACGTATTATACTCGTTACTGTGCCTTAACTAAACTGTTCGAGGCTTGCGCAAAAATCAAAATCTCGAGGTCCATTATTATTACACATTGTTCAATAGCGATTGGAAAAAAGGACATTTTTAGAGCGGAAGGGATTTTTTTAAATTTAAATGTTTGAATGAAATGCCATATTAAATACTTAAATAAAAACGATAGGTAGTTCATTATTAAAACAAACTATTTACTTCGAACTAGTACACCGAGGGAAGAAGGAGTATAAATGTATGAGTAGTGTGTTCTTGGGCAAAACTACTAGTTTACTAGAACATAAAATCACCATAAACGTTGCTGTACAACAGAAAATCAATGCAATTTAATAATATTAAAATGTATAATGTTTATACTACGATTTAAATATGAGAACATAATGCAATTAACTGTAAGGACCCGGGACAAAGTGTATTGGTATTTAAGTCAGTAAACAACATGTTTCATTCAAATAAATTATCCGTTGATATTCTCATGCTAGTCGTTGGATCTTTTGAGTCCACATAATAAAGTAGGTATGAGGCCTGAGACTTGCGTGAAATACACAATTTGCATACTAAACTTTTACGTCGTTGACTCGTTATGTATAAATATACATTTTTAGATTATTAATGAAATTGTGTTTACATTACTCTACGGAAACGCGTGAAAATATATATAAATATCTACGAAATATTTTATGTAGTACGTATAATATTGACGTATGAACAATATTGCAGATATTTGCATATTACATACGCGCAGCAGTTTATATTAATGTAATTAGACACGTATATTGTAGTGTACATACACGTGTAGCAATATTGCGTTAACAAATTCGAACAGCTATTCCAGACCGAAATTCCATACTTTTCAAGTAGGTACATGCATTTTTTTTACATATTGTCACAAGCCCAATAAAATAATGTACAACTAAGTACGATTGTACGATCGCTGACTGTGCAATTATTTCAATAATATTTGTTTTGAATTAAGAACTTTGTAATTTTTATAAATTATTTTCTTTTTCTTTTGGAAATGACAAAATGTTAATGTACATTTTCACTGAACAACTGCATTCTCGATTGCAGTAATACATCATCCAATATGATGTTTTTCAAACATGTACGCTAATAGTTGTTGATCGTTAAATGCGCATTATTACGTGTTGAATACCGAAAAAATAATAATCGACGAACGAAGGAAAAATTGTTGAGATACGTTGAGTTGAGCCAATGACATTCGTTCGAACGATATACAACACGCACTTGGGCCTGCAGGGACGAGCCGGACGGTTTTCGAAAACGATCGATGTGTTTTAAATTTTTTTAAACGTTTTCGGGGTTACGCAGGTTAGACGCATGTGCTATGATCCAGTTCACGTGGAACGTCTTAATGCATTTGTTTATATTGAATCAATACAAATGTATAATATTATTGACACGTATTATTCGTTTGCGTTCCGACTTGCTCTGTGTACGCATAATGGTGCGAAGCACTATGTATAGTGATAAACGCGCTCGATTACTTCGCATGAAGGAATTCGAATGAGCTGATATAATTTATACATATACACATATAAAGTAAAAAATAATCAGTTGACCGAACTAAACGCGAAGGCGAGGGAAAAAAATTAACGCGAACAACAATAGTAGACTGCGAACGCATTTGGTAAACACAGCGGTATAGTGGTGACCTTGTATGCAATGAAATGCAAAATGTGTGCATCTTGTGTAACTGCAGCACACGAGCTGAACGGTGCTGCGTAACTATGCGAAACTGAATACATCCTATCCTCGACGATGAATTAATAACAATACGCAAAAACTTACTACGCGCTCGGGTTCTCGTTTCGGGTACACAATATTGCACTCGCCGTATTATTAGTACGGCACTGGTACACGGTAAGAAAACCGTAAACATGTACGTCTACAACACGATTTTTTGAAAACACATACTCGTATTGTACACGTGCACTGGGGAAAACGCAAGAACAAACAATAACAATACGCGTTCGACGAATCGATATCGTTGCACCATCGGTTTCTGGTGTTTACGGATATTTTTCGGGTAAACAATAAATATTTAATATCAATCAGAATGCGTCCGCACCATCCTACGTACAGTCCAGGTTCAACAAACCGTCGACCGCATACCGATATTATGATGCGTATCGCACATTGTATTGTTGTAAATTGTCGTTTAAATGTTGTTTAAATTTTATTTTATACATTATTGCGATAACCGTGTTTGCGTACTAATCGAGCACGCATAAGATAGATATTGGTGCGTATTTTACAACGAATCGCTAGAACCTACCTGTTACTGTCTTCACGGTTAAAGGGAGTCTTCCCTAATATAAAAATGAATAGATAAATAAACAGATAAACATAGGCTACTGTGTGTATATTGTAAATGGCGTAAATACGCGGACGTTTACGTGAACTATTTTTTTCGGACCGAATCGACCAAGTTGTATTCATGAATAATATTACGCGAGAAAAAAAAAAAATATGAAACAAATATCGTCCGGTAGACGATTTTTGCGATTGAAACCGGATACGTCGGTTCACTTAGTACAAGGTGAAGTAAGGTCAATGTTACGTTCTCATTCACGGTTCGCATCGAAATACGCAAATTTTTTTGAATTTATATCCATCATTAAAACCTAATGTTCGTTTTCGATCGACTGTCCTGAGATCTCGCTATCATTTATACGTTTTAAAATATGAATTCTCACAATACAAGAAACTCGGAACATTTTTATCGAAATTGTTTCCAATTAAACGTTTAACATATCTCACGCACTCCCGTGACGCGTACACATAGTTACATATTTAGTGTACTATGTATGTACATCATTAAGGCTGCAGTAAAGCGAGTATTAAAAAAAATACTAAAATTTATACTGACCTAACCTAATCTGTGTTTATTTTTTTGCTTATAAATATGTGTATGATGGGATTTTAAGAACATAAATGCGCATTTCAGTAGATTTACTAACTGTTAATGTGAATAAAATAATTTGTTGAATATTTTAATCATAAAACGTTGGCGTATTAGGAAATCCTTCACTATACTGATAAAATATGAAATGTAGCGTCTCTATTTCGGCGTGATTACTATAGAGAGCATAGTATCCTCACGAAAAATACGTGTATATTAAAGATCAGAAATTCTACTTTAATTCGATATTCTTGCTTTGAAATGTCGATTTAGCAGGAACATAATAGTCGCTCAACTTTTAAATTGTATCCATATGATATTGTCTTACAGTGACGCTCACGCTCAGCATACAAGCTCAGAAGTTTTAAGGCGTTTAATTGTATGGTACTGCACTGAGTATTCAACGGAACTCTTGTACAATCGCATACATTTCAGGTAGGGCTAAGGGCCTAGGAGGGAGAGTAAACGATTCGAGCAAAACGAAAATTGACCAGAACATCGTATTGTAGGTAAGTTAGCGGTACTTCGGTTACACGTTGGATTAGGTTAGGTTTACTCGATTAGGAAATCAACTTAGATTTGTTAATTCAATTAAAAATTATAAAGAATTATCACAATTGAAAGGTAGGTTAGGCTCCGGACGGCAAACGCTGACAGTAGTTCATACGCATTTTCTCAGAATCAATATCTAAAATCGCATTCGTTAATATCACACACGCGTTTAGCTTACGGCTTGATCACTATGCAAGTGTTGTAGTACTTCAGCAATCTAACGTGTAAATCAATGCACTTAGTAATGATGCCCATACGTAGAAAACGTGCTGGACAATCGACCAGATTAAAATATAATTAATAACATTATACGTATATAGGTACGTGACAGTCATCGATGACGTTATGTATTCGCGTGCACTAGTCGACCTGTCATCGCGGTGGGAGAAGTCAGGCGATTTGTTTACGTCTAAAGTATATAATAATAATAATAATAATAACAATAATAATAATAATAATAATAATAATAATAATAATAATAATAATGATAATAATAATAATATAATCTATTATGCATCTAGCGGTATCCCAGTTATTGCACGTGTGTTGGTCTGGGCAGAAAACTGCGTAAAAACGATTTTCGGGGAAACGTTTGTAGAACTTAAAAACAACTGCGACTACGACGCGTCACGTTTTTTACGATATTATTAGACGTATAATAACAGTACGTGTGTATGTATAACGTGTCAAGGTTATATTAAACAATGAAACGAAAACCTTCCAAGACGGAAGTGCATGTGAAAAAAAAATGTTCAGTTTTCAGACAAGGTTTCCACTCTATAATTCGGTACTATATTATCTTTGTGATTCGTTACGGGGATGAAAACAAATTTTTTATTTCTGTAACAGGTTTCCGTATTATTATATCGATGGTCCGTCTTACGAGGAATGTAAGTAGTTTTTTTTTCTTTTATTAGGATATTTTTATTGTAAACCATAAGGGCCTTGTAAAATGTCCTGGACAGGGTCCGAAATCTCTTACAATATGTTGCCTTGGATAATTTATTGCATTCAACAACACTGCTCTGGGCGTCCCCCGTATTGATTAGTTAAATATTTAAAAAATAATCTCTTTGATTTCGTAATGTGGGGTAGGTAATCGAATGAAATGTTCAGCAATTGAGAATCGTTTACTGTTGTAATCGACTATCCGACTGATAAATCGGTGTAACCGAACAGTTGACAGATCTCCTGGCCCGACCGTTGGTGAGTCGGTAAATCTGTTACAGACCCTCCAAGACTACCGTCTTCCCCCCCTCATCCCACGCGACAGTGTTCTATACGTCATGGCGTATCGTCACTACGCATAACACGCGTTGCGCGTTTGGGCTGCGACCGTGTGTGGTGTGAATAACTATACCGTATAATTACACGCACGCACGAAGGACTACGGGGAACGCAGCCGGGATTCGGATTATGCGTTTCGGGGGTGGCAAGAGTGATGAATGGACAGTCATGGGTTTTCAACACCGTTCGGTTCGTGTTGTCGAACGGTGAACTCTGCATTCGCTGGCCGCCGCGATGCGTGCAGAAAATACGCTTGTCGGCGATAAGTGGTATGATACGTGCAGGGATCGAGTGTGTCCTCTCGTTTTCGCAAACCCTCGTCGGTACGTTTTACAAACCACCTGATAGGATAGTGTCTGGGGATTTCAGGAGATGTGTAGCAAATACTATAATTCGAAACAATAAAATGATATTGAACCCCGTGGGCCACTAAACGAACGGTATTGCAGAACGATAATCCTACGGGCATCCAATATGCCCTCGATGCTCGTGACACCTACGATATTCATACGGGGAGCACGAATCGAGCGGTTTACAACAGTGTTCCATCCATACGGACGCGGTATAGCCGATTGTTAATTTTCATAATATACAATTATTTTATAATATTACGATCTCGTTTCGTAGAAACGATATAATATACTGAGTGAAATATCATTAGAACCTACAATCTTGAATTTTGTATAAATGGGAATTTAGAAAATGTATAAGGTATATTTTTCTTTAACTTTAAAACTTATACGTAAAAATATTATAATCAATATTCATTATTTATACAAATATTTGTAAACGGTTAACAAATTTGAACGGATCAAAAATCGTTCAAATTTATTGAGAGTAGATAAGTCGTTCTCGTGCACGTTCTATTTCGAAAAAAAGCGAGTGACGTTCGCGTGTCGTTCACAAAACACGATCGTGCGATCTGGAACGACGTTATTTTCAAACACTGGGAATAGTTGGCCATAGCGATGGTACGGGACACGACCCGCGTGAAAGAGTACGAAATATCATGTTTCGATTTGATTGTTTCCATTTGTGTCGGTTGGCTGCATAATAGTATCGTGTGATGTCTCGTCGAATACGTCTACGTGCGTTCAAACGAAAATTTAAGAGAGATTATGTAATTCAAACGATTTTAAACCGTTAAAGCACCTAATTTACCTAAAACGGTACGAATGTTACGCGGTGGATTTCAACCGAAGTCTATGGTCTAATACGACTGCACGATAATTGTTGTGTTTAAATGCACAAGCATACACAGTTCGCTCAAACGGAATTCGATTTCCACGATTACCTCTCCTCGTAACGAGTCATCTGAACATCGTTTCTGTTGGACGAGTACACCTTGTATCCCTACCAAAAAGAATGACTTCAAACTATTGTCCACGTCGCAGCGTCCGTCTACGATCGATTTTAATTCAATTAGGTTGTTGTAAACGGTACACCATATGGATAATCGGATAAATGTTTCGACCCGAAGAGAAAGAGTTTTTCTGTCGCCAGTATTGCGCGCGAACGTTTTTACCGCGTCAGAGATTTATTTTTCGAACGATTTTCTCGTTCATTAAACGTAAACAATGTACGGTCCCGCTCTGCTGCGCGCGCGCGTTCCAATGACGGACGATGTAACATCGTGGTAATCGAAAAGGTTTCTCCGCGATGACGACGGCGATGCAGTGCGCGCGTGCGACAAGCCGTACGAGTGTGCCGTGAACAACACGTACGGTCCCAGCAGCAGGTAAACGCGTGCGCACCTGCACCCGGAGCGAATCGAGCGGGGCCCGGCGGCAAGGACGAGAGGAGCTTTTCAATTACGCGGCGCGCGCGTCGAATCGCGTCGTCGTTAATCCTCCGTTACGATGGGCGTGTCCCCTCGACTGACTGGCGACGGGGTGGGCGTAGGGTCGGGGTCGCTTACCGTGGCCCCGACGGGTGGCCGCGTACGGTGCGCGCGCGATACCGCCGGCGGGCGCAACAATTACGCGTAACAAACGTCGCGTCCTGCGCGCACCGAGGGCGGCGGATAGGCGGCGTGCGCGACACGCAATACGTGTTATTATCGCGACGCGCGTCTGCCCCGGATCGCCGGGTCTTTGTGATCACCGCTGGCTGCAGGTACGGCCGCGCCCGGTCGGAGGGCCGTCGCCGTTCGGGGCGCGCGCAAAGGATTTCGACGAGATGTTCGAACGCGGCGAATCCGGTGACTAACGTGATTAGAACGCCCGTACGGGGTCACGTATACGGCCGCGGTGGGGGGCGGTCGGCGGCGGCGGCGGCGGTGGCGGTGACGGTGGTGACGACGAGGGATGAGGCTGGAGCAGGGGGTAATTTGTCACGGACCAAGAATGTGTGATTAGCAAACACGTGTTCCGCCGAAAGGGACGCGGTGTATATGGTAGTTTTCTATTTTTTTCTTTGTCTCTCTTTCTCTCATCTCTCACATATTTCTCTCTCTCTCTCTATCTCACGGTCACCTCTCTCGTTAATTTTTGGACACCGAGTCCTTTACACACATATTCACACACACACACACACACACACGCGCGCATACAAACACAGATGCTCGAATGTACACACAACATCGTAAATTCGGCACCGGTAGCCTGTATACTACTACCGAACTTGACCGCCGTCGGACTCGCCACCGTCACCCTCTCCCCAACCCTCTTTCCCACGAATAAGAGTTTAATGGCAAACATGACGGCGTGATTTTCTTTATGAAACTGTTATACCGCCGCTACCACCGACGACGACGATAACATTTACGAAGATTTTTATTTCTTTTCTTTTTCGTCGTGTTTAGGTTTCCACGGATTTTTGTTGTTATTTTTATTTTGTGTTCATTATTATGTAGTGCGCGTATATAATATAATATCGACACTCAAAAATGTACACGAACCCTCCGACGTCCGAAATTATATGTCTCCGTTTGGTGTACATAATAATACGTCGCTATTTATTTTGCATTAGACTAATTCAAAACAATACGTAAAATGCGATGTAATCAATTTGACCGAACGAAAAATACATTCAAAACATCTATTGTAATTTAAAATATTTGATAATTATGTTTATAGAATTTCTCTTTCTTTTTTGTAAATTTAAGTGTACACAAAATAACGAACACTTATTATTCAAATTACTCAAGATCAGTTGCAGTTGTTCTAAACTCAAACCAAAGAAAACACATTTCATTTGCCAGACATTTTGCCGTATATTTTAAAACCCTGTCTGGTTTTGCGCATGGCATCAATTAATGAGACTCTTTTCAGTAGGGATTTTGAAAAAAGTCTGGTTTTATGATATTCCATTTAGGACTGGCCCTTGTCAATTTTTATGCAACACATGTGCTATACAATTGACAAGTTAACTAATCACTTTTGTCAATGTTTTTGAAATACAGCGATTTAGGGTAAAACGAATAAGTTATAAAACGTCTTAGGGCTTTTCGGTTAGCTATGAATATCAGACTTCCGTTGAAATAAATAGTTAATGCAAAATATTGGACGATTACTTAATAATCATGTAATAGTACTTAAACGTGTTAAATTTAATACTAAATCGAATGCTAGAATAGTAGGTATTACTTTTTTATGAGAAATATTATTTTATCATTTTACACGTACTGCAAAAAGAGAAAAACATGCCTAATCAAAAGAACAAGCAAAATATTAAGTTGGTTTTATTGATGGTTGATGGTTGACACTTGCAAAAACACTTACGTTCATATAACCTTGATATAAAAAAATAATATTATTCGTGTTTTCTGCAATTCCCTATTTATATTTTTATTTCCTCAACGATATCTTATTTATGTTATCAGAAAACGTTTTATTTTGATGTTTTCATAATAGTTTTGATAATAATAAAAACTACTGATGAGACATTTCGGCGCAGACACTCGTTTTACCATTATTCCGTGATTCATGGTGGAAAAAAAATAATAATAAAAATTAAAAAAAAAAAACCAAAAATTACTTAGTGTAGATAAATATAGGTATAACGTTTTTTATAAGTTGACGAATTCATATTTTTTTTATTTAAGAATGTTTAGTCGTGTACATTGTTGTAATAAGGTGAAACATGTACATGGTATAACACTATAGTTCGTATAAGTGCTGATATTGTTTACTACACGAAAATCAATGTTTTATTTAACGGTAGAAACAATATTAGTTGAAGGTAAGAAATACTACACAATAGCGTATAATTATTGTTGTTAATATGCTTGTTGAACGTATCTTATTTACGATAGAAAAAATAAAAAAATGATCATTTATCCGATTACGGTCGGTTAGATGTACCGTTAGATACGTTCGGTTTACGCGCAACGTTGACAGGGCAAACGCTTCATTGATCAAATGATTCTTCTTATTTTTCCGATCGGATTTGTAGGATCGCGCGAAAACGATTTGTACTAATAACGTTACTGACACGTGATCGCGCGCGCACCGTTACGGTGCGCAGCACACGCGTGTAAGGGTTTCGAATGACAATAAAAACGATCGTCTAACCTGTGCTGCTGGGGCGTCCGGTCGCGCTGCCGTCGGTTCTTGAACCAGTTGCTGACCTGGGTGAGCGTCAAGCCCGTCCGCCGGGCCAAGTCGCGTTTCTCGTCCGGCGTCGGATACCTGTTCTTCAGGTAACAGTCTTTGAGGGCGTTTCTCGACTTCTCCTTGAAACAGTACACGGTCTCCTCGCCGTCCCAAATGGTCTTGGGCAACGGGTACTTCTTGCGCAGCCGGTACTTATCCACAGCGCCCAGCGAACGGCCGCGGATCTTCTCGGCTTCCAGATAGTGCGCTTTGAACCACAGCTGCTGCAACTGCATATGATGCCTGGAGTCGAAGCTCTGACTCTCCAGTATGGCGTACAGCTCGTGGAACGCGTTTCTGCACAAATCGAATCAAGCGCACGCCACGTTAATATATGCGTAATAATAACAATAACAATAAATAATAAAAACGGCAATAGCAATTCGGTTGTAAATCCAAAATGTCTGCGCAGAGTTCGTGCACGGACACTTTGGACAAGGCTGAGCCCGTCCACGGTCGGTTTTTCTTAAATCGCGAAACGGATTTACACTCTCTTATCGATACTCGTTACGCAAAAAATGTGCTACTTTTCGTGCATCTCCACGCATTTTTCGCATGTTTGTAAATGCGAATCGCGCGTTGGCGATAGCGCGGTAAGGAGTATGGTTTTTTTTTTTCAATTTAAAATGTCTATTGGATTCGAACTTGAGAAATTTCAGAACGCCCAACAGTTACGCCTAAGATAGCCATGTACGTTCATTATTATGCGACTGCCCAACGGTTCGAAATACAAAATATTACATTCACTGATAATATACACGCGTTCCCAACGCACAATGTGTTGTATACGTGTACGCACTATGTATGCGATGTATTATAACGTACGTTATGTGTACCGCATGCTTGTGCCGTAGCTGCCGAAGATATTATTTCATTGTGTTTTATCGTTTACGACAAACCGCACGTTTCGTTTCGCTATTTATCGCGATGATATTGTGTATAATGACATGGTCCGTATACAGCCGATTACACTTATTGCATTAACGCGTAACGAGCGCAGAGACCCTCGATTACCGGAGTAATCAATGGCGCGGGGTGCCTACAAGTGAAAATATTGTACTGCTGTTCGCCGGATTTATTAATAAAACGATTTTTTTTATTGAATATTCTCCCATGCCATTTAACAGTGATAGCAAGAACGTGGTAATATTACACTCAAGTCCTATCCGTATACCGTTTTAATAGTTACGTCGAATAGCTAATTTTTAATATCTATACCGGGTCCTGTTTCATTTATGAACCTATGTAATACACATGTATACGTGTGGTCGATTTGTTCAATGATTTTTCGACAAATTCTACACTCGTTTTCCCGATTAGTTTTTTTTCTCTATTCACGTAATATTGTTTATATACCTGTCAACCGTGTACGCGTATACATGTGAGATAATTCATCAGAAATCGCGTGAGTCATATTGCATGGATGCGATTAGATTTTGAACTTCGTTGTGTGTCGTGTACTGGGTTGATAATATAGTATGATGCGTAACACCGTGTCTCTAAAAAATAAAATATTATTTATCTGTGTCCGAATGCCAATAATGCATTGAAATAATTGGATGGCCGTTTCAATCAACTGTCTTCAAAATTTAAGCAAGCTTTTTAATTACGAATAAATATAACAATTTCACGTACGACGAAATCAGAATATTAATCATATTCAGTATCAAATCAATGTTTTTAACGTAGTGCGTGTATGATGTATAATGTTATTTATTTTACAACAATAATAACGTTATACATCATACATACAGTATATTAAGAACACTGATTATAATAATGTATTACTGATATAATACTTATACTTAAAACTTATATGGGTACGCATTTATAAATGGGTATGGATAATAATAACTGACCACACTTGAATAACAACTCGTTTAACACCAAATTATGTCACACGAGATTTTAAAAACCAGTATTTTTATTATCCTTACAATTTATTTCCATGTACTTATACAATGCATTCCATTCGAACTGGCCCTATAGATACGGGGAGAGCCCCTTTATCGAATAGCTCAATAGCATAACATATCGTCTCGTTATCTCACTTCAGGTATTCTACTGTGGTATTATAATATATTATAGGTAGGTAGTATCCCAATAATTTCTTCATTTCTTTTCTTCGCAACACCCTTCGGTTCTACTTGTGGATCTTATACGTGGTTGTCTTAATCTTTACACACGTCGTCCCTTACTCCATCCGGTATTTTGTTCGTACGTTATGCGCTGCTGAAGAATTAACATAATTTTTGTTATAATTTAAGTGAAATATATACATATAATGTAAGTGCAGTTCCGGTTATTATAATGTTTATTATTTAAAAAGCACGTTAAATTGTTTGCCAAACATATTTTTTTTTTTTACAAAATTTCGCACATAACGCGTAATTCAGTGGTATGTCTTCAGGTTTTTTTTTTTAAAATTTTATTCCGTTCATGCACAAAAGGTGGCCTAATACTGCTTATCGACAAAAACATTTACTTCAGCGAAAAGGAAAAAACGTGAGAATTGAATATTAAAAAAAAAAAAATGCGATGTCCGACAAGGAAATATATTTGTGCGTATGATGTGTAAGTGCGTGCGTGCGTATTGTGCGTATGTGCGTTGCGTGTGTGTATGTGTGTATAAATGCATGTGTTTATGTGTGTGTGTGTGTGTGTGTGTATGTGTGTGTGTGTGCGTGTGTGTGTGTGTGTGTGTACACGCGCGGGCGCACGCTTATGTGAACGCATTCACGTTTCCGTTGTTGAAAAAAAATCACATGTAATATAAAAAGTTTGGCATTGAATAAAAAAAATTAACCTGACACGTATTGTAATGAATTAAATAAAGATAAGTAGCAAGTAGCAAAGTTATAGTGTAAGATGCAATATAATTTTATCCCTATAAATATAAGATATATTCTGCAGAATTTATAAGTATGTGATTCGTCTGATACTTACGGAATAGCCCAGACGACAAATGATTTTTACCATAATATGATTATGATATTTTATACTGACAGTTCACTTTTTCATAGTAATCTTCTAATTTTCGAACAAATGATAATCATAACAATAATTAGTATACTATAAGTACTAAACAGTGCAGTACAAAAGTATGTATTAACATTTTGTTTACATTCCAAATGGACCAGTCACTTTTTAATAATTTTGGTAAATAGTAGTTTTTTTATGTTTCTTTAGTGTATTCGAATAAATCAACGATCAATTGTAAATAAAAATATTATTATGACGTCCAATAAAATCATACAAACAAAATTTGCATTATATTTTGGAGCGAAAAAGCTATAGGCATTTGTATCAAAATAATATTCTTTTAACATTCGTTAGAGAAGTGAAAATATTTTTCAGTTTTTCATTCACTCTTCATAAGTTAAAAACTGAACTGTAATTATATTACTTTGAAAACAAAATTATGTTATATTTTAGTAAATTTGAAAAAAAATATATGAAAATGTCATAATTATAAATTGAATAAATATTATAAGTTAAAATGAATTTGGTAAAATATACAGGCCGTTTAATATTTATACTCATGAAGTATTCAAATAAAAAACGAATTTATTTGGAGTTTTTCTACAATTCTAAATATTCATGATTGGTGACTTCTTTACAGACTATGAATACATTATTTCTACTAAGAGGGTCGTTTTGACATAAAATGAATAAGGTATATTTCGAGTAAGCAGAAAAAGGGATATCGTTTTATGACCAACAAAAATAAGTTCGAGTGCATAATATTAAGTATCGTGTTTATAAAAAAAAAGAAAGAATAATAATAATAATAAAAACGTCGGGTTTGAATGGTAGCGGAAATTTTTGAATGTGTTCAAACAAAAACAATAAAATATATACGAAAACTTGTACGTATTTTATATGTATATTAGACGGGCAAAACGTAAACAATAATTGATTTTGGGAAGTAGAGTCGTATACGTCTAAACTATGGTGAAGGTATATAAATAAATAAACGGTATATCTAAACGACTCGCGACTTATAAAAATCATGCAAATATTATGATTCATAGTTGCATATGATGTATACATAATACTAGTTAACTATTTATGTAAAGACAGATTTTTTCCTGTATAATATTTTTTTAGTAACAATGCATTTGCATACTTATTTAATATAGTTTTACTAATAAAAAAGTGTTACTTTAAATACAGTTTACGCTTGTATAAAGTAAAATTATTTCATAAATCTTATGCAATATCTTTAAAATATACATTATAATTACATTAAAAATTGCGAGAATAGCGTAATCATTGAAGTATAGATAATATGTTGTCTTATTCCAGGAAAATAAGTTGATTTCTACTTAAATATTAGTTGAAATATTAGTTGTATCAGTGTATTATATAGAAAACAATTTGGTAAGCATACATATCATTTTTTTTATCTGTTAACGTGACAACGCGCGTGGTGTTGTTTATAATATAATATTCAACCTCTCGTTGAACGAATTCAAATTTTAATTTTTTAAATTGTTAAATTAGTAAAAAAAAAAAATAAGTACGATACGATTTTACTTTTTTATCCGGCGGTTGGGAGAATTGTGAATCACTATTGGTTTTGAACTTTTTTTAAAATTATTTTAATATTTACCAAAATATTTTCAATTGTTAATTTTTATTTTAACTTAATAAAAACACTACAACATTTGTATCTATATAAATATAAAAGTTATTGTAATTGTATTACATCTTTGCACATTTTCTGTTGGTTTTTGCCAATGTTTTAGAACATTTTAAGAGCGTTAGAAATCTAGAGTAAACAAATTTCTCTTCTTTGCGGGCTATTTCAAATGAGACGACAATAAAATCCTCAATGAAGCCTTAACAATTTGTATTTGTTTCAGACAATTTACCTACCTATATTTTAATTCAATAAATTATTTTATTATATTAGAAAAATAATAATATTTTATGTATACAATATTGCGTACAGTCATATAATAATTGAGATTTTACTATATCGTATATTATTATATTAGTAATTGGTTTCCATCGAGTAGGGATTAAAAACCGAACGGTGCACTGTTGGGTATTCTGAAAGAGCCTACGACCGGTGATCTAAAACGCTTGTCCGAAAACGTAGATTAAACATATCTTTAACATATTTAACTAAATAATATTAAAAGTGAGTAGATGCAATGGAACGTGATTGTATATTTAAGTTTTAAAGGAATACATACGAATTCCGTGCCTAATTCTTAAAAATTAACAAAACCATATGGCCATATCATATGCTACAAATACCATATGGTATTTAAAAACGTAAAAAATAGTTTTCTTTATTAATAAATTATTACATAATTTACAATTGATGTTATTCAAAAGTGTTATGTTATTTACTTATTACTTATTTTAATGTAAGTCTTGTACATTTTTACAACACAAAGTATAAGTAAGACATACAATTCACTTAATAGTGTTAACCGTGAACAACTCGTAACCAACCACAATATATCATTTATGGCAACACAGTATAGTGTCACGTGGTAAGTAAAAAAATAAAATGTACAGGACACCAAAATATTACGCGCTGACCGAGTATACAAGTATAGACTCATATTTAAATAAACGTTGTACAATTCTATGCAAATCCTATTTTACCGTCAAAAATTCCTTAACTATTGACTAATTATAAAATTTATTTGTGTCTTTGAAAATTGTATGGATACTGATTTTGTCAATATTTTAGTAATAATCGAAATTGATTATTGATACAACCAACAATTGATACCGTAAAGCTAATTATTTTTGTACCATCACAGCACCGCATTGTTTGTTCATGCCATCGTTGTTAGCGGTGAGGGAATTTTTTATCACCCGTTGCTATCTGATTCTTAAACTTAAGATATTATTTAATATAACAACCGTTATTATTTCTACATGCCTCCTTTATTAAATTTCCTACATCTCAAGAAAAAAAAAGTAAAATAAAACAAAATATTGATGATATAATTTCATAGTAATAAATACAGTAACCAGTTTTAACGTGTTATTTTATTGACCTATTAAAGATTTAACGATTTGCCAGGGAATTAGGGCAAGGTAAAATAAAATATAATATTACTAAAAATCCGTATGTACATACCATTGGTTCAAAATAAATAATTTACTAGCTATTAGTAGATCTCGGATGTTAATGACTACCAACAATTTCATTAAAATACGTAAATAAACCTATTATCACATATGCATTTGAATAAGACAAGTCATGTGATCACATGTTCAAAAGTTGATTCAATATGGTAGATTAATGTATAAATAAACAAAAAAAATCGTATATATATAATCAAATACACATATAATAAATCAATCATTAAAATTGATTAAATACATAATAATGATGTATTGGTTTTGAACGTTATACTATAGGTAACTAATAATTTCCAACGAAAAAGAAAAAGAAGAATAAGTGATCTGAGAAAAAATAAATCTATTCATATCTAAAATACTAAAAATGATAATGATGTAAATCTACAGTGTATTAATTTATGTAGAACTTGTAATCGGTAAACGTTCCAAACCTGAAGAATATATATCATAAGATTAATGGACGAATCAACAGTATTTTAAATTATTCATGTTCACATAACTAAAATGCTGGTTTATTTTGATACAAACATGTGTATACAGTTGAATATTTTTAATATTTCTAACCATTGTGCACACATTTACTATTGAAACAAGCAATACACTGGTACATATGTTGAAAATCGTGTGATAGTGTGATATAAAATTCAGTTTACTGTTTATAAATCTATACCTTACGAATCGAATTTACACGAAAAAGGTACGCGTAATAAGGCACAAACATCCGAGCTGTGAACTGTATTTTGTAAAACATAATTATATTATTATGTATTTTACTATTCGATGTGATGACATTTTTTCGTGAACGTTGCACGACGGGGAGAGTTTTTTCCGAAACAATAAAATAAAAATCGTGAAAAGATAGCAGATACATATTGTGAAATGGCTTAATACGAGTATATACACACAATATGGCGAGACGATACGGTAACGTAGGGGAAAAAAAAAGACATGATATTATTATGTTGTTAAAATGGCATGTTCGTATTTGTTAACGGTTGATGCTAGAGTGTTGTTATGCCTATACGTCGCTAGACATCACTAGGGTCCTCGAATGCTTAGGGCTTGAGTGCAAAAGGTTCTAGGGACAAAGTGAGTTACAGCGTGTATGTTCCATACACGGTACACAATACCTGAGACGCTAATCGTGCCCTGCCACCCGTTGTCCCGTTACTACACGACCCGTGGGTACACATAATAATAATAACAACGTCCATTATGTATCCCGATATCCTAACACGCACGGCAATACCTGAATGCGGCGGAGAGCGTGCTCGTAACAATGTACAAGGTTATTGTCGACGGTCCTTACCGATGGAAGGCCACCAGGGCCCTGGCCCGGAGCACGGTCTCTTGGCCTCGGAGCAGCTCGCTGGGCGGCAGGAACCACAGGAACCGGGCCAGCTTGTCCACGTCGCCGGACTGCTGGAGGGCCTCGCACATGCACGTCACCTGGTCCGAGGTGAACGACATGTTGCGCTTGGTCTGCAAGAAGTCGGCCACGGTGACGGAGCCGCCGGCGGCGGCGGCTGCGGCGGCGGCAGCGGCGACGATGGCCGCGCTCGACGTGGAACTCTCGCTGAGCGCCTCCGCGCAACTGCCGGGCGACGTGCTCACGCTGCCCGCGCTTCCGCCGACGAGGTCCCTCGGCGACAGGTAAGACGTCATGACGGCGTCGCGGAACCACCGCAGTCCCGGTGGTGCTGGCCGATCAAACGCGCGCAAACAGCGGCATCGCGCGCGCGTCGTCCACGCGTTCCCGGCACACGGCGCTCCGTCGGCTCGGGCCCGCGCCGCGACCGTCAACAACACGGGTGTCGAAACGATGTCCGGTGGCGATGGGTCACCGGGCGCGTGCGCTGCAAACGATCGGAGTGCGCGGTGCGCGCGGACGTCGGTTCGGATCGGCGGAAAAGCGGAGAAGAGGTGTGCGACACCCCGGCGGTGCGTGTACGTGCGTGCGCGTATGGAACGTCGTGCGAGCCCCGCAGTCACCGGTCGTCTTGGTCGCCGCGCGAATACTGAACGCGGCGACCGCGGCCTTTCGCGACGGTGCGCGCGCGCGTCGTCCCGTGGCAGGCGCGTCCGGTAGGTGGGAGGACCCGAACGAGTTTGGTCGCGCCCCCCTCGCGCGCGCCGCCCGTTCTCATTGGTCCCGCGCGCGCGCGCAGAGCTCTCCCCGTCGCGGCCCGCGGTCGTCGACGGGTCGACGGGCGAGGCGAGCGGGCGGCCGGCGGAAGGATGTCTTGGTCTTCGAGTCGTCCTCCGGCGTCATCGCGACTTCCGAATTTTGGTCCTGCGCGCGCGAACCCAAGTTTTCCGGGCACGCGGTGCACGACCCGTCGCTGGTTCATAGGATTTCCTCCGGATTTCACACAGACCTTACGGAACCGAGATCATGCAACGATTTACGCTATGCTATCATCGGCTTGACCGCTACGTCGTGGTTTTTTTTTTTCGGTGTATTACCTGGGGAGCTGCGGTACGTGTACCGTGATCGGATAATCGGTACGCTGGAGTCCTTGCCAAAAAGTGTCATGTGTTCCGCCGAATAGTTTACGTTGAATAAATACGATTTAAACACTTGACAATATTTCGTAGCCCACAGGGAAAACGAATTTTTAATCGATATTGTTCAGGCGTATCAGCATAAGCGCTCATTCGGGATGAGAAAACGGGGTTTTCTGCCTCTTCCCCCTTGAAAAAATAATATAAAGCAGTAACATTTCATATTATTTACTTATTTACATAAGTGTCATTTATGTTTTTAGAACGAAAAAAATTAATTTCTAGTTTTCGTTCACTAATACCGAATAATAGGATATATATTTTTTTTTATTTTATTTGCTATTATTTTTTTGTCCTAATTATAAAATTTTATGAATTTATACGAATTCACCCCTATATCAAAAATAAAACTTTTCTCATGGTCATATTCGATTTTTTTTTTTTTTTTTTGTTAGCTTGATTTGCCAATCAACCAAGTACCAAAAATAATAATACACGCAGCGGTTAACCTGTTATACTATAATTATGTTATCTTACAACAGGCCGAGTTGCTTTATACCATTTAACTACCAACTTTTTAACAATTTAAACCAATTTAATGTTTTCAGTTTTCGTTTTTTGTTTGTAAAAACGCACACACCGAGTTTTGTTAATTGCCTTAGAGAACACGCCATTGTATAAACGGATCATAAATACATTATTTTAATCTCTTCCTAGAGAGTAGATTTTTATTTAATAACTGTACCTATATGCTTATATTATTATATAATAATATTTCGTACAAACCAATTGAAGAGAAAGTAAGTGTCGAGATTAATGTGCGCTCAGCATAGATACTTCGTTTTAACAGTTCCTAGTATTACTGTCGCTGTGCAGTAAGATACAGTATAATAATACATCCATATACATATTTAATCAGGATAGCTTGTCTGGTTTCAGATAAATCATACTTATTCAACTAGCGACACAACAATACACAGTTAAGTGTTCGGATCCTAAAAATAAATCGCTGTTCACGACGTATGCCCTGCGTTTTTTCAGTGCGTTTTTGGAAATACTCGCGGTGTTGAAGGATGATTAGTGTATTCCGTATATTAGTCATTGGATGACACGGGATGTTATTTTAGTATATTTATGATTAACATATGGTACTTATACACGTATAATGTTAAGTATACAATATTTTAATTGTACACTTGTCAATTATATTTATACTTATATACGCAGACAGACTATTGATATGTCAAACATCAAAATATCTAATTTTCTTTACTAAATTCTAATCTCTATAAAACTTATTGCATTATATGTAATGTGCATTGTTATTAAAACAAATGTATAAATTAAAATAAAATACCCATTTAAAAAGACATCATGAAAATTATACTAGTAATAGTATGCATACTATTACTAGTATAATTTTCAATCTTTTGTAAATTTGTTTCTCATTTGTGATTCCCGGCAACAAATTTACGTATCTATAACCTGTAATATATATTATTTAGTAATTTATGTAAGCATGTGATCGAATACACGGTTGTGTAGGTGACAATCATTATTCTACGTAAGCATATATATGGGGTGTTTCCCATTTGCGCTAAAATAAAAAAGGTATGTTTTTTCAGATAGCCCATTTGCGCCAAACTTACCTGGTAAACAACATTGATTAAATACACACATATTTAATCTATGATAATACGCAACCGTTCAACATTTTTTGAAGATGTATACGCCAAAATATACTTATAGCCATTTTCAACAACCATTTTCTTTCCTCTTGTGCTTGTCGTGAATTCCATTCTTATAATTTATAATTCAAATAATTATCATTAGTAAATTTGAGAATATTATTTAGTGTAACGTAACGAATGTCTGATGAAATCACACTGCGATCGTTCTTTTGACGAATAACGATAACGGTAACGGAGTACCTACATCGTACAACATAATACAACTGATATAAAACTTGTTTGTTTATCTTTTGACGCGATAATATACATAGCTTTAAAATCCATAGACTTATAAAAATAACTTTTCTATACGTTACAGACACAACGTCTTTAAAGTATAAGAATTAACCAAGTTGTTAATTTAAAATGTTTACGTAAATTTGGCGCAAATGGGCGATGCCCTATATATGTATAACGACGAAAATGTATTTTAATTTTTGTACTTGTATAATAAAATTTACGTAGCATGATGAAAGCTTTTAAATACGAACACCAATATCAGGTGCTTATATATCGTGCACGTTTCAATTTAAATAAATGTGTTAATTGTAGCATCATTATTTAAGTAACTTTAGCTTCTATTTCGGATGAATATATTTAGTATAAAATATTATGGACACATGAACACACTACCGTCCATTATGTGCAGATGCAGTTGGAAAATATTTTGTGGGTATGATAAAAAAATATGTTATATTCATGAAGAGATGAGGGTGAGGGAATCGTGCCTTTTTTTGGTATACGCTATGTTTAAAATAAATGTAGGAAAGTGTAAGTAGTACATACCTGTAAATACACTCTATTACACCGTTGCAGCACACTAAATCACAGGAAAATTACAGGACGCCTTATCTTTATGTTTAACTTTGTTTTTAAATTACATTATAAACATTAAATACATTATCATTGTGTAGGCAATAATAATGTACACGTAAAACACCACTCAATAATTTCAAAAATATAAAGGTTATTTTACAAATATGTTTGTTACTGTATGTTTCTAGATAAGGGTATACCAAATTTTTGCAATTTTCAAAAAAATGATATTATTTATTATTTTTACAGTTTTTAACATGTTCACGTATTTACAATATGTACGTATAGAACAATGGAAAGACATGTTTTCACTAATGATTTGTAAATAAATATAAAAAAAAAAAAAATGAGTGTAGTACATGCTAATAACGCGTTTTATGTTCTATTCCTCTAGTTTTTTTTTGTGTGTTAATATTAATTTTTTTGCTCCTTTCTATTCGTTAATATATAATAATACACACTTGATGCATTCACATATGTAATCTATATTATATTATTATCTTGAGAAGCTGCGTACTTTAAAAATGCGTTAACAGTGTAATATAGGTGAGCAAATTAAATGTTCTTACTTTCCTATTAGATAATTACTCTTTGTTGCTCATATACGGATTACAATCAGTAGTATTGATTATAGAAACGATTAATAAGATTGCAGTTAATGAATTTCTGGCGCAGTAGATATGTCGGTTAACATTTTGAATTTCCTGTGGGTATAGTGATTTATTGTTTTTAATTAATGTTTTTTCTTTTTTTTTCCGCAAAACATCTATGGAAAATAAAAAATTCAAAAGATTCTACACATGACGTACATTTAACGATTCATTTTTCTATAAAAACTCGCACGGTTAAGCTGATTTACGGTACAAATAAACGATTACGCTTCTTTTGACTCGTATACTACGGAAAGTCGTGTTATTCCGTCTTGCCGTCGTCGATGTGGTGATCGGTTTGTTTTTGCACCTTACCATTAAAACGCTCACGTTTATCAACATGTACAGAATAATTGTCGATGCTGCAGTTTTCGTCTACGTTTAACGCCACGGAGAAGTCATTAACTTGTTATCTATACTTCGTATGCGTATATAATATTATGCGTATATACGCACACTATAATGAATACGTATTATGTGAAAACAATCCGAGACAGCTCGTTACTATTCGGAACTGTGATGATGAGGTAAGCGTTTAGATACTACTGCATGCGACAAGCGTTATAATTATATACATACATGCATAAATTAACGCTACCAGTATTGATCAACCATAAAATACTGCTCATTCGTGCGGAATTGATGGGAATTGAATAAATAATGTCACAGTTGAAGGAGGTTTTTTTATTTTTATTTTTTTTTACTCGTATGTTTATTCGGAAGAACAAGAAAAAAGATAAAACGTTTCTCATCGCGAAAACCTATCTATAAATAGCTGTCTGACGTCAACCTGGGAAACGATTTCGGTATTATAATAATATTATGAACCTTACGATATTGTTTAACAGTGATGACGCACATGCACTGTGGATCGTCGTGGCATTCACGTTTGGGTAGCGCGGTGTTGGTTGTCGAATAGTTAGGGTTACCATAATTTTTTTAGACTAAATCCGGACATCAGTTCCGTTTCAGGGGGGGGGGGATTTAAGATAAACAATATTGTTCTTTCATTAATACAATTTTATTTAAATCTATGAATAAAATGTCTACATAAGAGTTATTAGGTTAAATATGTTAGTAAAATTAATAATATTAATTAAATAATAAATAATAATATAATTAATAATATTAATAATAATTAATAATGTGTTATAAAATCTGTCACCTAATAACTTTTTGTATCAATAAAACCACGTTAAACGGTTACCTTTGTAAAATCTGGACATTTTTAAAATCCGGACGTATAGTAACCCTACGAATAGTTGATTTTGTGATCAATTTACGCGGTCCGGATGAACTACTCGTCAATCGCTGTGTGCGTCTCTTAACTTGTCTTTATTTTACCGATAATAGTAAATATACTTGATATGTTTACTTGTTGTTAATGAGCAGTTAATATTTGGCTTAAAATACATGATTGCCTACAATTAAATCTCGATAATACTACGAATATTTGTTTCAACTTATCACCACTGAGGTACACAAATATAAATGTATCAGTCATAGTAATCATTTTATTCCGTAATCATCACTATAAATCTGCACAATATGCAAAAATTTGATAACACAAATACTATATGGGTCTTAATAATACAAATTAACTAATAGAATTATATATCATTTTCGTATTGTTTTTTAACAATTGTCATTTATGTTTTATTGATTTGCTTGTTCCTAATAGGAAATGGTAGTCTTATTATGTTTACTATTAAAAAAATGAGACGTAATAATTGCGTTTAGGTACTTATAAGTATTACCATTGATTATAGAATAATTAAAATAATGTGTTCTACAATCAGTGGTATTACATTGGCCATTGTAGTTGTAAATAAATTTTTAAATATAACAATGTAACATTTCGATTTTCAGAAGCTATCATTCAAGTGATTTTTCTATTTTTAACTTAAAGAAATGTAGATAGCAGTTTTATTTATAGATTAGTAACTTATTATTTTGTTAAACTTCAGACCATAAAAAATGACGTCGTGCACTCTTGGCTACAGCTGTGTTTACGAGTTTCATGTCATATTTACAGTCATCGCGTCAGGATTATGTTACACTTTTTTTTTTTTAATTTTTATCTCTCATACAACGTAATATTTACTATGTTGATTTTACAGCAATTTAATTTGAAATAATTAAACATTTTAAAGTATAATTCAAAAATATTATCTATTTAACAATTGTTAAACTGAAACTAAGGTGCACCAAACTTATTGTTTTCATGAATATCATTATTTATTTTCTATTAAAACGCACCTGTACCTCGACATTATATGCAAGGTTAACATTAACCTTTATAATAGTTACTATTATGCTTATCCCAATTTTACGCAATGTTACATTATTTTTTATTGATAAGAATGTTATAACAATGTAATCTTATGAAATCTGTAATTCGAGGCAGGCTATTACGTAGAACTAGAAAAAAACTATTTCGTTTTGCCAGTCTAAGAGACGAAAAGACAAAATATGACTGTATGCGATAGGCTAAGCGTTTGGGGTTTCAAGGGAAAATGTCTTAACAAGTTTGTTTATATTTTTTTCGGATCGTTAAAGCTTATCAATACATCAACATTAACGTATAATTATGTCGAGTTCCGGACAGAGTCGATTTTCAACGCGTTAATTTGTCAATTGTTTTCGTATATTATGCCTTTTAGGCATCCATTACGGTAATAACCCGACACCGGAATATTTCATCCGGAATTCCGTACAAGTGTTTTTTTTTTTTTTTTTTATTCTCAAAAATCTTGAGAATCCAGATCATATTCTATGTATTCTTATAGTCAAACACACCTTGCACGAATTTGATAACACACCGAGAAGCACGCATTGTAGGTTGCCGTGGCAATATCTATGTACGACTCTTTCTCTCGTCCTCCTTCTCCCTGGCCACGGGAATAAGACTTGTACACGTCGGCACTTATTGAAATGATAAAAGAAAATAAAAGAAACGTTCAATAGTTTTCGTGTAGGTACTGTATTCGTGTGCTATACGTGCACATCTATGAGCGTATAATAATGTACGTACGGGGGTGTGGATAAAAATGTATTTTACGAATTTGCACGAACCGACTGGGTCGTATATACCTGAATACACATGCGATAAAATCAGCACATGACACGTTATTATAATAATACGCGCATATACGTACTGTGTTATATCGGATGTTCGGATGTTGTGCAATAAATAACATCCTGGATTTATGAGTGGGAACCTATGTATGTATATGATATGTATGTGTAATAAAACAGTGTTTGTGTGTATGAGCGTACTTAAATCTTTACAGGTCGAGTTGGACCACGTGGAGGGGCGGTGTTGGAGCGTTTCGTTGCCAGACACTACCGATGAACGGCGCAGAGCATAATATATATACAGTATGTATATATATATGTATGTATAAGGGGAGTAGTAGTGGTGGTGATGACGGTAGCGAGGAGGCTGCGTGCAGATATAGGGGGGCGTGTTATTCGATGGCCCTTCTATAAAACGCGCGCCACCACTTCGCCCGGCCGGGTTACCCCCGCGAGCGAATATTACGCACGTTAACGGGCGTGGGGGACGCGCAGCATTCTCACCCCGTGGCCGCCGACCGTGTACACGAACATATACGCGTGTGTATACCATCACTCGTCCCTGTAATCCGACCTACCCAAGGGTGTCATTCTACCTGTTCGTCTTTATTGTCTAACGAGCTCCCTTATATAAGTTCCTGTGCTTTCCGCTGTCCGCAGCCCGCCCAACCAACCACCACCACCCTTCCTGCGCAGTAGTCGTACAAGAGCCGCCGCCGTCATTCTGCGTTCCCCGACACCACCACCGTCAAAGTCTCTCTCTTTCTCTCTTTCTCACTCATTCTGTCTCTCTCCTTCGTCCTTTTCTACCTTCCTCTCTTGCGTTCACTATCATTCTTTACGCACCCTATTATCGGATCAACGCCACATCTTTCGTGTGTAAAAACGATCGCGTATATCTCCGTGTGCATGCATTAGTATTAGTGTATAAAGATTGCTACTGCTGCAGCTACCTTCCAATTATTATTCGTGTTTCATTTTTACAATGTTCTTTTATTTTTTCTTCAGCTTTTTATTTTTTCTTACCATCGCGATTCCTTCGGGAATGATAATACCAATATAAGCGTATATATATATATATATATATATTTTATATGACAGAATCGCAAAAGGGGATGGAAAAACTGTGCCAATCGAAAGCAAGCATTCCCTGATACACCCATGGCTTTAGATGACGAATACGCCGCTGTGTTTGTATATATAAGTAATATTTATATAGATATTTTATTCGTCTAACTAGTTTTATTTTAAATTGTTTTTTTACGTTCAGTAAATGTTAAAACTTCTCAATGCACATACAATACTTCGAGATTGTATAGGTACATCTGTGTAGGTACCTATAATATATACAATATTTTTACACCTATTTTCATATGAATACATTAATACCATGCGTGTTTAAAAGTCGAGAAATTAATTTTTTTGGTGTGAGACTAGTTTCTAGTACATACTCTTTAAACGTAGACTGGTGAAATATAAAAATCATTTATGAGATTAAATGCTCATTGTTGTAAATAAAACTTAGGATTTAAAAAAAAAAAAAATTAATTGAAAATATTATGTTTTTAATATAAATATATTATACTTATAAATTTTTCTCTTTTTTTTTTCAAAATGTACCTATTACATATATGTTAACGTATGTTTGACAAATATAATCGGTAAGACGATAACATGTTTTGACAGAAATATTATTAATATTTATTTGTTAATGCAACAAACAGATTATGATTTATTAACGGGTATAGGTTTTCAATACATTTACCGAATTAAAATGTAAGTAATGATAACGATATTTCCATTAAAATATCTCTAATATAATTAAAACAATATAGTGTAAAACTCAATTTATTAGATGATATTGCTAATCATTCTAATTATAAAAATAACATATAGTATTCATACAATTAAAGAAAAGTGTATAAAATATTAACATAATGTAATTGTTATTTCAATTTCTGTTGTCGTGATTAAAAAACAATCAAACGAAACTGAAAAATAATCAACAATAATCTCGTTAATCGTTTTAAAAGAAACGATTAAACGCCCTTGGGTACCTGTATATTTTATAATTAATAAAATGCATTTTAAATTTATGCTACACTGCAGTATATTAGGTTTATCTAGATAAAATATTTTCTGTGAAAAATGCACGCAGTTGCGGGCGCCACACATGTAGCTGAATGTTCATTTTTGAGCGCATTAGTTGAAAAAACCGTCTATAGATAATGTGAACAATTGCACACGAAGTACGGTATAAGTTTATAAAATTAAACACGTTTTGTCAAAAATCACTGGTTTTTGTTGATAGTGTATTGTGTTTTTCACTATCAAATTGTTAGATTTACTTGGAAATGATACCTTAAGTATAAATAATGAGGGCAATTATCTGCATTTAGCATATTATAGATAAAAATATACATAATACGTCAATAAATACATTTTTTTGTAGTTATGAAAGAATTTGACTAAGTTTTTCAATTATATTTAATATTATACTATATTATTTTATTTGATTTTAAGTAGATTTTGAATTTCTTACCCTTTGACGACATCTGTAAATACTGTTCAGATTAAATGTTGATGATAACGAACGAATATTTATGGTTGTCCTATTCTAAGGGAGTTACTTGTTTTAGTACTTTATTATCTCTGACGAATAATAATAATATTATACCTTAATGTTTAGTCATTATTCGCCTAAAATGTGATAATAATATTTGAAGTAAATGAAGTAAAACATGGATGTTAAAAAATAAAAAAAAAGACCAAGGGGGAGATATATTTTCCTGATCTACCCCCTAATTACGTCACTGCTTTTTATATACCTAATGATGAATTTTTAATTCGAAACCGTTCGTATTTTATAAATACAATAATAGGTATTTCAGATTAAAAGTGTATTTATTAATATTATATGTCTATTATTGTATATAATTTATTTATAATTTTTTATGTATTAATTTACGAATATTAACCATTTAGTAATTTTTATTTTATTTAATAAAATTGGTGACTTTTCTACATTTTATCAGATTACAAAAAACAAAATTGTATCCCATAATATTAACTACATTTACTCTTTAGTACTTCGACAATCGAGCAAAGCAAATTTTTTAGCTATTTAGCTAATAGTTGTACAAATGTTACTGTTAGAAATATAATACTGCAAACATTGTTGAAAAGTCGAAGTATAAGTTAATATATGTAGAATAAATAAATATCATTAAACTATACACGACGATTGTGTGCTTTTTTCAATGTGAAAAGGATTTTTTCTACGCCAAAATAATAACGGTTTTAATTGGAAAAACTACGGTTTTCGTAATAAGTTGAATTATTTTCTGTAATAATACATTTTTCCGATATTAATCAAAATATTGCGGTGAAAATAATTTATAACTTCTGGGAATTCACCGTTTCTTTTTTACATGTATACGTGTATATCATGTATATTCAGAGAAAAAATAATAAAAAACAGCTGTTGCAGCTCTTCTTATCATCGTGGGATTCGCAACATCGACGCATCAACATGTCATTTTGGTACTTTCGATGGTTTGCGATGCACGCGGCGGGGGGAAAAAACAACAGAAAAAATAAAATTTATTTCGTTCGTCTGAGTTTATCGCACAATCATCTTCGTGGCACGAATCATTTTTATTCACTTTTACATCACGTGTGTTTTCGCTTAGCGGCGTGTTTTTTTTTTTTTTTTACAGATCAACCTAATTGTGTTCACGTTTTCGTAGTATTTGTTTCGTTCGTCGCGCAGCGCTGCAAAGAGGTCGCCGGGATGGAATGTTATTTTTCAATCATCATAAATGTTCGGAGAAAAAAACTAAAAATAATGCCGATAATCGTCGCGCGTTCCCGACGGGTGCAGAACGTCTCCACGAGTACGGTGCAATTATGTACGGGCTTTGTAACACGTCGGACGCCCAGCAGACGACGAGAGATGTTGATTTGCCGACCGCGAATAAGAAAATCCTAACCTAACCGACGGTGGATATTGGGAGAAAAATCAATGGACACGTAATAACGCCGTACGTACTTGCGGTGGTAATGTTAGGGTTATAAACATAAAACCGTAGCACGATATTTCATTTTTATGCGCGAACGCCGCGTAATTGACAAGTTTGCGAATAATAATAATAATAATAATAATAATAATAATAATGTTAATAATAGTTGTAAAAAAAAAAAAAAACTCTGTCCCTTCGATGCGAAACGTAGTGATTGATGACTGCACATTATCGTATCTGTTGGGAGCCAATTAGACGCGCGTTCGGTTTATGTCTCCGTCGGCTAATTAAATCGGTACTCGTCGAGAACAGTGATTATTATCTTCATCATCGTCATTGTTATTATCATTGTCCATTGTTGGTGTTACTGATGATAACAATAGGTTTTGCACGCAGCCGCCGCCGCCACCCCTTCGTGCGCAGTACGCGAATTAACGGATTTCGCCGGAAAGGGATGGACTCTGCAAGTACGGGTTCGAGGCGAAGGAGAACGTACAACAACCACTTATACGACTACTAGCACTATGTGTTCGGTGTATCGACCCTTTTCGGTTCGATTGGGACGCGCGCGCGATTGAAATAATACGGCGACGGAATCTCGAGGTAATCCGACGCTCAAAGGACAAGGGTGCCTCGTCGTCGTGCGGAACGAATAAAATAAATAAATAAATAAATAAATAAATAAATAAACGAATAAATGAATAATAACAAAACGATTCGTGTTGTTTAAATCACTCTATGGCCGTCCGTTCGCCTTACCGCTTTCCGATCGCCGGCCGCGCGCCGATCGAGTACCTGAAGTGCCGCACCTGTGCCCGTGCGTGCAGGCATTCCGCCCGCTGCCGTACGCACGCGCCACACGCGACTGACGTGATTCGACGTGATCGATGTGGCCGCGGGGCGCGAGCCGCGACTACGGACGTCGTTGCTCGCGTTATTCGAACGCGGGCGTAGCCTCCGGTACCCGGACGGTCGTCCTTTCGGGGCGGTTTAGCACATCGTTTGTCGCCTTGGCGCGCGATAGCGTTTCGGAAAAAAGCTCGAGGCGTGTGCGCGAAATTTTTTTTTCAAGCTAACCGAACAATATTCGATTAACATGTGGGTGCGTCGCGGCATACCATGGTGTACCATTACAAATGCGTACAATAATACCGTTGGTATACCAATGACTACAGCTTATTTGCGCCCCCAGGGACGTAGACACATGCACCGGACAGATACAAGTAACCTGTAAGGTACTACCTGCCGATTTATAGCCCATATGCGCCCATTTCGCATACAACGTTGCCATTGCGATTTGTGGCATAGATTATTTTTATCTCGATAAATACTTTAATTAAGTACATTAGTATATTGTACTATTATAGTACTTTAATAATAATTGTCTAAATCAGAGGTTCCCGAACTTATTTCTCTCATAGACCACGTGCCAATTATTTCCATTTTCGTAAACCCCTAAAATTAAATTTTTACAAATTCATCTAGGTGTTTTTCATAGCTTCAATGCTATATTGCCTACATTTCTTTTTAAATTCAACCGTAATTAATAACAGTTTTGTTAAAAAAATTTACTGATTTACGAATTATAAAACTTTGAAAAATGGCAAATGACGTACGATTGGTAATCGGTTGTCATGGATGAACTAAATTACAAAACATACAGTTTTATATGTTCTAACCATCGGCGTTGACCGATATCATGTTTATCGTACTTATTAGTTATTATTGTGACCTAAAAATAAACGGTTGAATGTGTAATCATCAACTGTAATGTGTAATTTGATGTTATCTTAATACTCCGATAGTCATTATCGTTCGCATCGTTGCACACATATTTTTTGTGAAAATTACGACACTCATTTTTGACTTATAACTCTCGTGGGCTCCTAAATACACATGATGCACCCCCAATTTTCTTTTTCGTTAACATAGACCCCTTACAGGTCAGAATCGACCCCGGGGGGTCGATATAGACCACTTTGGAAACTTTGGTCTAAATAATGTACGAGTAGTTTAAATTTTATAATTTTTTCACAATTTTGGGTTTAAAAAATTAGTCAATATTTAACATTAATCCAGAATTTAAAAGTTGAACAACACTTAATTGATTTACACTAAGTTTTATTTACTGTAGCCAAAATTCATTTTACATAAAAAAACATTTCATGATCATTTAAGTCCTCTGAATGTATAAGCAATTTGTTTAAATATTATACTTTGGTTTTATTTTTTATTTCATACTCGGTCCAATTTGTTTTAATTATTATTTTCACTCGATTATGCTCATCACTATGTACAATAGTTTTAGCTCTATATGGTAATAAATATTATTGCTTGTATTCCAGAATATAGTTTGGCAACGTTGCACGATTTTAACACATTTTTAATAAAAATATTTCGGGCGCAAATGGTTTTTACCGATATCAATAGTCATCGTTCGTTTTACACGGAAATTGCGTATTGTTCTATACGCGTTTCCGTGATATGAAAGTTTAAAAAGTATCCGATGAAAATTTCAACTTTTTTAACGGTTATTGAATTGGAAAGTTATTTTACAGTTTTTTTTTTCCGTTAATTTATTCGTACCTACAGTTTAAACGTCACAACCGTTTTTGGAGAAATGAAAAGTGTAAATAGGCCGTATAAGAACATGATGCGTGGACGGGTTACATTCCATTCAAACGCACATTGATTCGAAGCGCACGGGATCGCGATATTTGAATAAATTCATATAGATATATGATGTGTAATACGTACACGGCGAAAAATAAAATATTAGACAAACGACGACGATGGTTAACGATTTTAACGAGACGGAAAAAACACTAGTCGTTAGCATAAGTTTTACACGATATACATTCATAAACATTATTATGTTAGAAAAATTTGTGTCATTTTTAGGGGGGTGAGGACTGTTCGTTCTTTTTGAGAATTAGATTAATATTTGTTGTCATCGCGTTTTACTGAATTCGGTTTGTTCGGGAAAAATTATATTCCTTCCAAAAAAATGTACACTCTTTCTTTCCTTTTTTTGCGAATTTGCGATTAGCATAACACAGTATCAACCCCCAAGGTCATATCTGAAAAACATGGAACGTTTTAAAAGTACATCGCAATGCGTGTCTATATAATATGTACGTGTATACTGTACAGTTGAACGTTCTACAAACTAATTGAAATATTGCTATCGTAATCATACTGTATATATTTGTATTAATTTCGTAATGTTTTTTACCGAGAATAAATTCTTCGCCGTCGGGAAATATTCGAATAAACAACCAAAATAATGTGTCGTGTTATTGTTTTTCAAGTCTGATTAGTCGGGTGTTAACCGCAACAATCCAACATTTCGTTGGGTTATCAAAGTTGTTGTTGTTTCGTGTACATTCCGTCTCTTACGTCGATCGTTAGGATTTTAGATCCCTAGACTTTTAATGTTTTTCGTTCGTAAACGCGTCCTACCGTCGGAGTTTTGAATTTGATTTTCGATCGGCAAATCGCCTAACCGATGTAATACTGTTGAAATATATTAATAAACAGTGTTTGTATTCGAGTGGATTACGTGTACGATTGCGCGTATTATAATATTATAAGTGGGTCGTTACAGACGGATCGCGGGTAACAGTTCCGCACACAGTTATTTCGTTTAGACAAATACCATCCGCGATGTGTACATTCCCCGCGTAGTGAGTACGATTATTTCTGTACCGACGTGCGTAACAATAAAACATTCGTGTATAAGCGCAGTTATCATGTCTAGCGAATTATCGTGTAACATCAATAATACAATATTAGGTTTCAATCGCCCTCGCCATCGTCAAACGCACTGCGAAGGTTTATATGGAAGTCCTAATCCGAAGACGACGAGATCAACGAACAGGTGTCGATGTAAAGTATGGGAATCGTTTGTATCGTGAAAAAAGTCGCATCTAAATCACGTAAAATAATGTACAATGTTTAATCTATAATATTATGTATGCCGTATAATTGTTGAGCTGGAATAGTATTTGACTAAAAGCTAATAAAAAAAAAAAAAATCACGAAAAAATACTTTTAAGTATTCGATGATATAATGATATATTATGTTATGAGGATTTCAAAAAATTATGACAAATAAAAAAGAAAAGAAAAAAATAATACCAAATAATACCATAGCACAATCATATTATAACTAATGCTAGTTATTTATAAAAATGTTTTTATAATTATTACGAACCTGTCGAGAATCTATAGGCATATATTTCCCAGTTTTCAGGATAGTTGGTTAAGTGCTAAGATTATTTTTGTTTAAGCCTCAAATTGGTTTTGTATATATTTTCCCCGCAGTATTATATATTTTAAATGTTCTAAATGGTTTTTTTAGATGATGCGCGAAGCCGATAATGTATTGGTTTTATAATGGTATTTGTTTTTTCATACAATTTTTTGTAAAATGTACTTCGAGTTTTGTGAGCGAAATTTTTAACAGACAACTGAATGTTTAGTGTGTTTTTTTAAAAATGTATTAGTGATTTTACTAGGCATATAAAAAATGAAAATGAATGAAAAACTATATTTATTGATAGCTGAAGTTTTTTTCGATAAATTATGGCTTTTGCTAATTTTTCTTTTGGCGATTTTGTTTTAAGACCTGGCATTTTGATTCAAGATCATATTTTAAGTCCTAAGATTTTTACTGATTTCCAATTTAAATACACCCGTCTTAGCGACGCACCCATGCTTATGTGTTGTATTTTATGTCATCGTTGTTATTTTCTAATTTCTATATTCTCGAAAAGATAATATAATTTCGTTTTAACCGCTAAGACAATTAAAGTAATGTATTATTATGTAGTGTAAAATATGCGTTCACGTTGATGCCATCAAAATAAACGGTACACAGAACATGTACCACCGGAAGATTTTTACTCATCAACGTATAGACAATACGACAATTTAATAATATATAGTATAGATGTATTACAATTGTCCCTGTGTACCATGGAATAATATCAGACTGTTGTAGAAAATAGAAAAAAGATTTATATTAAAATGTATGTACATTTGTTACAATAATTTACTTGAAATCTAAAAAGAAATATGAACGATTTAAAACGTTCTTTTTAAAATAGCACCAATTTTATTTTACATGTCTTGCATACTTTAAACTTTTTATAACTTTTTTCGCATATTCAACGCATTCCTGTTTGCAATTGAATCAGTGAATAATTTCATTGATAGCGCATATTTTTGTCCCGAACAACCAGTGCCACGAGTATAAACCGACAATTATAAATTCGTTGACGAATAAAATACTTTTATTCAAACTGTTTTAGACGTGGTTTATTTTTGATATTATTATTATTGGCAAGGACGAAGAATAATGTGGGCGAAGAGTCTTTCGCCGAAGACGACTGTGATTTATAAATAATTACGTTTTCATGCGTCCTTTTTCCATTCTGTATATAATATATAGTATAAAATATAATATATATAGTATATATAGTATAGTATATTACAATACTATCTGATGATGGTAAAAAAATGTTCAATGGGCTATAATGATCTTTAAACACGTACTTGAAAATCAATTCATATCTCGCCGGTAGTACATTAAATCATTTTCAAGGGCTCGTTTTATGGGTTTTTTTTTTTTTTTTTTTTGCGTACAAATTCGTTGCCCGCAATGTAATAAACCTGTTGACCTGTGGTGACGACACGCGGTGCAGTTCGTTGACGAGCGTGTGCGTTTCTCGGGGGATGTTTCGGAGGGCGGGGGGAGGGAAGGAGACGGTTTTGGGTGACAATACTCGTCCCATTTTGTCCGAATTTGTCCATTGTAGCGGTCTGTAAACAAGCTCATTGCAAAAATAACAAAATCAGCAGTGGGTCCTGGTCGTAACAGCGGTGGTAACGGCGGTGAGAAACCTCCTCGTGCGAGACAGATGGTGAAAAACGGAGAGACGCGTTTTCATACTGCGGTACAACACACACAATATAACGCGAGAGGAACATAAAAATGTGTCGAATTGTTATGTCGCCGCGCGCGTACAGGTGGAAACTTATATTATGCGTTTGATGAAATACGAATTTTTTTTTTCCCTCGGTACACGAAAATCCTACTCGTGAATGTTGTTGGGTCGGGAGGGGGGTTAAACATCGACTGCGATGAAAGGACTATTGTATCAGCACGGACGCGTGTAAAACGCACTTGAATTATTATACATTTATTATTATTATTATATCAACTTGACATCGGTTTAAAGATTTATTTGTCCGCTAGTACACAGTAGTACATAATATTTTCTATACCATAATAATAAATATTGTTATGAAAGAGAATGCTGTACAGCGTGTTAACAAATCGACTGTAGGCACAGCATTATTATCGTAATAATGTTCTTCTTATGTAGGTACCACGTCGGACGTCGGATAAATCCGGAATCACCAAACTTTAAATCAGTATTTCAATTTTGAGTACCCCAATCTCAGGACATTGTAATGATTTAAATATTTGTGATTTTTTTCTTCTTTTTTTCCAAATAAGGCAAAATTAATTGTACGACGGATTTATAAATATTTTACGCTCCTAATTTGCCGTAAACGTAATTTTGTCCTTTACCGTAAAAAGAGGTGGATCACCCATTAGACACGGTAGGCAGCTGCCTAGGGCGGCAAAATTTGGGGGCGGCAAATTCTGTAATGTTTTATTAAAAAATATCAAACGTATCAAAAATTGGAAAATTAATTAAATTAATTTTGTAATTAATTAATTAATTTATATTGTATACGTGTTTGTTAAATATTATAACATGATGTAGTTTTGCTTCTCCGTGGAAGTAAAAATAATAAAATAAATTGTGTTTGCCACGAAAAAGATAAAAGCATTAAAAAACATCTATACAAAGACACCTGACGTGCCTCTTTCTAGTACGAAACGTATCGCGACTTTTGGTACAGATTTACCGTTCTGCATAGTTTGTTGATCACATGAATAATAAACAATATCTCGTTGCAATGGACACTTGTCGAGACTGTAGGAAAATTAATTTTAAATTCATGTCATACATGTGTTATCTTGATAAAATAATTTCGACGAAAAATGCGCGCAGTTACGGGTTTGCGCACCGGTAGCTGAACGTTTATTTTCTTGGAGAGGAACAGTTGAAAAAAAACCGTCTTAAGATAATTTCAATACTGTTGTACACGAGGTATGGCCGAAGTTTATAAAATTCATACACATTTTATCATAAATCATTGTTATTTTTGATAGTGTGTTCACTATCAAACTGTATTAACTTACTTGGGAATGATACCTTAAGTATAAATAACGCGGGTAATTATCTACGTTTATCATACAGACAATAATAATTAATATTATAATATTATAATAACAATAATATTAATATACATATATAATAATAATAAGCAGAGTTTATGAGACTCACGGATATAAGGTCCTGCCGCTTGTTAGACTAAAAATCGCCTGGCACGGTTTGAACGTATTCAAATACTATTAAAAAAAAAAATTCTGTTATAAAACTCGAATTTCGTAAGTAGTGTAAAATAAACTTTTGTGCTGGTTATTAGTTTTTACTGGTTTTTTATAATGCCGCATATGTACAACATCGAATCGCATTTGAGAATGACGAAAGTGACGAGGAGTTTGACGTCGTAGTTTAATCACACGCCAAAAAAATAAAGTCACCGTGGTATCCATTATAGTATACAATACGAGTATTAGCAATACATTTCTGAAGTAGTTGAAAATAGTAAAAACAAATTAAAATCACAACTTTTTTCTTTTCTTTTTTTATAATATTAATTGTAATATATTATAATAATATTAATGTATGCATGTATTTGATTAATAATAATAAACTTATTTCATAAAACGTATTATGTAATACCTAATATTCAGTAAAAGCAAAATAAAGTTAATAATTAATTCAAAACGTTGTTTGTTATTTTTTCACTTCACTTATAAGACGCAATCGGTTAAAAGACTCCCTTTGTGCTGGTCCCAAAGTTAATCTTATAAACGGCGTTCACTGTTATAAATATATAGTTAGGTTCAAGATCTAAAGATACAGGCATATGTGGGAATGCGAATAGTTTATTTACTATTGTGAACTATCCGGAAATATGATGTTCTATATCAAGTGTGACAAGTTTCTTTTGGTTCAGGTGCCTAATTTTCCTAATCATGGTTTTGAAAATCGTTCACGTGCCCGAAGGAAATAATATTTTCTAAAGGTAAAACTAAAATTATAGGTTTATTACATTGTTTTTATTAAGTAGATACACATTTTTTTTTTTTTTTTTTTGTAATTTTATAAACGATGTTAATAACATACGAAATTTAAGGGTATTTAATATAATATATTAAATACCTTTAAATTTGGTGTTATATTTTTAATTATTTCATGTTGTTTCTTAGGGGACAAAGTTTTGACGTCAGGAGTGTACTTTGCTCATTTCTAGCAAAACTCGAGCAGCAATTGTTTCTTCGGTCAAAGCATTTCTTTCATTCGATTTAGTTAAATTTGTTAAGGAGAATAAACTTTCACGAGCATAAGTTGACGAAAACATTGAAAGTATAAGGAATATTATCACTTTTAAACGGAACATAATTTGTTTCTTTGCTTTTCTTATAATTCAAATTGTATAAATAGCATAATTTTTATTTTTTTTGTTTATTCTGCGTACAATTTTTAATTATTTTCTATTTTTTGGCGAGTTATTGAAATTTGGTCAACGGTCCACTTTTGGCACGCATACCATAGGTTCGCCACCCCTGTTCTATATGTTACGACGAGAATATTACATCTCAGAATGTACGCGTTCAAAAACTGTTACACGAATACAAGTACTCGTTTCGGTTTCGATTACATTCGGTAGTCCGTACCGACACATGTGATGAGCCATTACATTACTCTGCCGTTGTATCGACAAATACAATTATTATAATATACGCGCGCATTACCTAATCACGGTCGAGTGAATTATACACGTTTAGACCGTCGCTGTATCGGATTAAACAGCGTTTGACATTCTTGCAAGACAATGTAGCGTGTAATTCGACGACTGCCGATAACTGTCTAATTTAATACGAAAAGGGTTATATAATATCGAATTATAATGGGCGCTACTATTACTTAATCGAATAATAATAATGCAAGTCATTGACACGGCCAACGAAACACGGTTAGTGCTATAATAAATACAATATCAGTAAATTACTAAATTTAATATGAACACTCTTGGTTCGTGTTTATATTAATTCTACAATGATGTATCGTTATATTTTGCATTGCCAGTAGTATCAATTAACCTTAGCTCTCGTCACGATATTCGTTCGCACATATTGCTTGATGAATCGCCGCGTTAGTTACAGTCTTATAAAGTAATCGAATAAATGTATTCAGATAGTTTTCATGTACCCAAACACTATATACGTATTTTCAATAGTTTTAAAAAATACTTGGACGTAGTGTTTTAAATACTTTCCCAGAGTATCTGTATTTAAAATCAAATACAATTTTCAAATATTTTTCTTACAAACTTTATCTCAATTCTATCACATCAAATAATCAATTAATTTACCAGTTTTTATATTATACTAATAAAACGTATCAATCATATATCCGTTGTATATAAATCAAATCAATATTTATATGTGGCGTATAACATTTTACCGTACAAGCCTATCGCAGACAACTCCATTGTAAATACCAGAAACTGAGAATCATAATTATAGTCTACAATATTATACATTATTATGATTATAATACGTTCTCGTTACTCATGACTAATCGTATAAGTTAAAAAAGTTCATGAAAAAGAATTAGAAATTCGTTTTATTTTTACTTTCCAATTATATATTAATTTTGATTTATGGTATGCGGGAACTCTGAACTATTATATTCGTTGCAGTTATGTAAAACATGAATGTAGCTTTAAAATTATTTCAGATTTATTTTTATTTTGCAAGGTAGATATTGATATGAAATTTTTTAAGAATAATTTTCTTTCCAAGTATTCAAATAAATATTTTAAATAATTCTTGAAAACAGGTATTTGTATTTGTATTTGAATACTATTGGAAAGTATTTTTCACAATACTGTCAAGTTGTAATGGACAACAACGGTATTATTGCACTTGGTCGTTTATACATTCACTGTGGTTTATAAGTTATAACTAATGATGGGTCGAACCCTGATTTTTTTAATCGAACCGAACTTTAAATTATGTTTTCGAACTCGAACTGAACCGAACCGAACCTATTGTGATTTAAGTCGAACTCGAATTCGAACCCATTGTTTTAATTACTTATTTTTCAAAAATAACTTTTGAAGAATTGTACAAATATTTGGTTTTCGAACTATCATGGCCAGTAAGTCTAGTTTGACAAATATTTTCAAGTTCGATTTTTGAACAGCAAAAGATGCTTGATAGTTCGATTTTTTTCATGCCGAGTTTGAATTTCGAACCGAACCGAACATCAAGAGTTCGGTTCGAGATTTGAACAGTTCAACCCATCACTAGTTATAACGTATCGCAAAAGTTACAAGAGTTCCTTGTTACGCAGTCATATCTGTCGACACATGTGTGTAAACTTTTGCTCATTATGATCAATGACAGGCCTATATTATATCTCAAATTTTAAGCGTAATTGCTATTGAATTTTTATTTGATCTTGAATATTCGTAGTATATAGCGGGTATTATTTTACAGTCCATGACCGTGTCAATTATTCACTGGTGGATTTATAACTGTCGGTCTATTTGTATATGTATCCAATAAACAGATTAGGTATACGTAAGATAATTGCACAACTTTCATGTAATACTCAAAGTACTAAGTTACACACGTAAAAGATACGATGGGTACAAAATGTAGACCAACAAAATTATACGCGACAAAGTTCAACACATGAATTTATGAATTTTACGTATTTATTATTATTTTCAATAGTAATATAATTGGGATGTAGGAGTTGTCACCGTATTTTTATTTCTGATTGTTAAAGTTTAGTGCGGAGAAACGTGATACGAAGCGTGTAGAATTCATATTACTACTTTTTATCGTGTCCGTATACTTTGCCAATTTTGAGTTTTATCGGACGTGTTTTACGATTTAAAGTGCATATATTTTTTTCGTTTGAAAATATCTGAATCAGCACATTTTGGCGTTTGTTAAGCTTCATATGAAATCGAGAGTTATTTTTTGATTATTTTTATAAAGATGCAACTGATTAATTTACATGCTCATAACGAATACTAATACGTTGCAATATTTTTATAAAATTGTTTTTATAGGAATAAAACAATTATTTCGTATGGACAAGTGTTTTAACATGCGTACTTTTGGACACTGAATCGATGAAGCATATTTTTGTGCGCGTTTAACACTTTTGAAAGGCATTATGAACCACAACCAACCGTTTTAGTGATGTTTAAGTAAAAAATATATACGAATTGCAAAAACAGGTGTTTCAAAATTAATTAAAAATATATGTATGAACCAGAGATTTTTTGTTGGCATACGGTAGACCATGATAATTAAATAGTTCTGAAGTAGTGAAACGTTCAATTTCTACAAACAGCTCAACAAGTTATAGCTGTCATTGATTACATTTAGAGTCAGTACGCCGCCTCGTGATTTCGGTGACGGGTAATTTTTATATTTATAAAATCTGTTGTAAATATTTATTCCTTGTAGTTAACACGGAAAATGACGGCCGTAAATCGGACAATGCCTGCAATTTACTGTGTTGTTCATCGTGGTTTTGATAAGTATCAATATTATGATAAACGAGTTGCGGCGTAGCTTAAATGTTTTGAGAAAAAACAAGAATTGCGGATAAAATGCGTTTGGAACAACGGAAGAAGTGTACGGAATAAAATATATTTATTTGTTGACCAAGAAACACGTAAAAAATGTTTTGGCAATAATATTTTCTGTATCGTCGAACGAAGGTTTGAAACGTATTGTTTACAACACATACGGTGATCACGGTAATATTTTGCTACGTTACCGCATTGAACATAATTGGTCACAATAAATAATAATCCAACCTGTGTCCTATTAAAAAATAAATACCTAAACCTTAGTGTAGAACATCTTGTATCCCATTTGTGTCCGCGTCCGTCTGTCCACATCGCGATGCATGGTGACGATTATTGCTGATATTAGAATATTAACTATAAATGAATACATTATTATCGTACAAATTCATGCAAGTCGGTACAAAAAATATATTAAAGTACTAGTCTTGAACGGCGGCGCGCAGAGGTTTTTTTTTCGACCGGTAGCGAAGGGGATCAAGGATCAAGGTAAATATTGAACGTTTTACGGTTAACACAATTATAAGAACAATTTATACATTTCGACTTCAGTAATTTTTGTCGTGTACCTGTAATAATATATAACACATACAATATACATGTTATGCACATATTATGAATGACTAAAATGAAATGTAGACTAAATGATTTGTTAGGCAAATTAAACACCAATTTGATTTCAAATCTGTTACAATTGTAAGTATTATTCCAGACATAGGAGAAAATTTCGGGGCAGGGGTACGAGTAGGAACGCATCGCACCGGCACATCGCAAAACGGGTTTCGTTACATTGTTATTGCAGTGATATGATACTACGAGTAAATGAACAATAATCGTTTCAATGGTTGATATTCCGCCAGATCATACACACGTCCCACACTGCCGTCCGTCCGCCAACGCTTTTCCAATCGTTCGCACCGAAAACATTCCGTTTCCGATCGTCTGCTCATCACGACGATAATGACGTGACGGCGCGCGCTTACTGTTATTAATAAACGCGTTGTCAAAGCCTTTTTTTTCCACAGTTTTTTCTCGTTCCCCCGCCCACTCCCCCTCCGGCGCGCTCGTACGCGTACACGTTGTTCGACGTTCGTTCTTTTTGTTCTCGGCCACCTCGTTTGCCGTCGCATCTTTTTCATATTTTATTGTCATTTGTTCGGGTTTTTTTTTCTCCTCCGATTTTCAGCGATGGAACGGATCCAAGGCGACACGTCGATGACGAATGCCCGTCAGAATCATCGTTGTTCGGGTACCCGTACGCCCAGCAATTCGTCAACCCGACGAAAGAGTCGTCGGCGGCGGGTACGCGGTAGAATCATCGGAAACATTTCTCCTACCGACCGACTCCTCTCTTCACCCCTATCCGTGACCGTCGCTGCCACCGCCATCAAAAGGGCTGTTATCCTTGCCACGCGCTTAACGAGCTGCTCCGTGTCGGGTGTCCGCGTACGTTTGCATGTGTGCGTGCTTGTGTTAGTGTGTGTGTGTTTGTGTGTGTGTGTGTGTGTGTGTGTGTGTGTAGGTGTGTGTGTGTGTGTGTGTGTGTGTGTGTGTGTGTGTGTGTGTGTGCGCGCGCATGTGTGTCGATGCATGTAACAATAATAATAATAATAAACGTATTCCACTCGAAACTCGCATCAGTTATTCTACACACTGGTGATGTTTTAAAAAAGTGGCGGTGGTCTTATCGACGAGTTGCGGGTACCACCGAACGCAATATTTACGTGCGGAAATGTTCAACATTTAAACGTTAAGACAAGGGAATACCGCGATTTTGAATTTATCTTCTTGAAAATATTATTATGCACTTGATGGTCGGTGGTGGCACATTTTTCTACATTATGCCGGATACAAATAAAAAATAAAATAATAAAATAACAAGAGATGTACCACAAAAACTATCTCGTACTTTTTATAATTTGTCGATTACTATTGCGTTTTTACGTTTCATGACATTGTTTAATGCTTAATGTATTGATCGCACTAAAAAATCATAATATACAATTTTATTATGTAATCAGTAGGGTTCTCGTGTTAGATAAATGATAATATTCTGCCAAAAAACATGAAACATGTATCGTGTGTGTCTGCCAAATTACATATTATTCCATCGGTCGTCAGTGTGCCATTCCATTAAATCAAATGCGCCATCGGTTGGACGACAAACTTTTGATTTTATAGTGTTTCTTATTGTCTTCTAGCATAACTTTCTCCGTTATGAATACCTTTTAAAATTACTTTATATCTGATTAGATTTTAAACGTATGAAAGTGTCTGTATACATAAAAAAAAAAAAAAAAACAAGGGCATATCTGTTTGTCCCATCTGATCCTGATCCTTTAAATACACAATTGTTGTATGAACAATACAATCATTGTACGCGTAAAACCGTCAACGTTTATAAACAATACTGTTATTTTTTCATAATTTATTTTCATTAGCTCTGAACAATTTTTATATTTATTTTAAACTGTTTGTTAATTTATTTTGTTCGTGCGCAATTTGTATAATTTATAACTTATGGTTACCGAAGATTTTTAAAGCGTTACGGCTCAAACGAAATCGAACCTATAGTAGTGAGTTGGTTCGTTTGATTATGTAGTAGAAATATTCAAAACATTTCAATTGAGATCGACTTTATATTTACGTTTAAGAAGATGTAACTAACACACATATCATCATATTCTTAAGTTCTTCATTATACACGGAAATAATACGTTAACAACATGACAAGTAATAAAACCCATTAGTATCCTGATAGATAATTAACAATGAGAAGGAGAAAAATTGCGTAAGACCGATAAGGAACGAGTACATTAAATGTTGTATATATGCGAAAATTATGTATATTAGACAAGGATGTTTCTATTTTCCGTCCAACGATTAATAGAACGAGTTTATGAGAATATAGGAAACAGAAATATCGCGAGGGCTGTATAGACAATGAGTATTTCTTTTCGAATCGCATAAAAATATCATGCAATAAAATGTGTTCGGAACGAAATATTATCGTGTAGGTATGACAAAAATAAAAAATGTAAGTGCGATAAAACCGACGAATAAACTTTACGACGAATCACCTTACAGAATTTATTCTGTACCGTTGGATCAATCGGACTTACTGTCAGTATCTACGTAAAAAACATGCGTTTACTGTGCATGTATTATTTGCCCACTTGCAAAATTGTCATGTTCGTAAATGCACACCCGTTTCCATCAAATCATATTCAGTCACAAAACTCACTAGCTTAACTTATTTTGCATAAAATTATGTGTATTAAATATTGATGTGGTTTACATAAAACTCTGTAGTTAATTTAATTTTTTTGACTTGTTTTAGCATTAAAATAAAATACGTTAGCAATAACTTAATAACTCAGCTCTAGTACCGAAGAGGTGAAGCATTAATATAAACATAAATATTTATAAATTATAAACCTAAACAATATACCAAAACACATATATTTAAATTAATTGTTGATAAATATTCAACGTCTATGTTAATTACCCAAAATTGTAACCACCGATTTTGAAAAAGAAATTATAATTTCTGTAGTTAAGCTACGGACAGGAATAATTGGGTGGCGATTTCAATCAACGTAACCCTTTGCATCTTCAAATTCAAAAGCTCGGATTACCCACCGAATATCAAAATAAATTATTTGAATCAGGCATTTGGTTAATATTTAGTATAATATAATTAATTAGCTGGCGCAATAACTAATATTTACTATGTATTTGTCAACAATCTGCAATAGACCATTTCATTTACTAGTATTGGTACTTATGTTTACCTTAATAAACTTGGCATTGTAGAAAAAACAAAATTTTGAAAGCAGAATCAATCATTCCAAAGTGAACGATTCAGCAATTATGAATGGCTGAAAAGTATAGAATCAAATGTAATGCTGTCTTTTGTTTTGTTTACCGTATGTTTGGTAATACTAACAATGAAGAAATATGGACAACATTGGATGTAACGACTGGTAGAAAGTAGTGAAATGATGTAGACATTTTATGGTAGAAACGGATATCAGTCGAAATGCTGCCCGTTTGGTGGAAACGGGTATCGGTTAAAATGTAATTGGGCGGAAACGTGTTAACTGCACAAACATCTTGTTCAACTCAAACAGTATCGAATCGTCCCCAATATCGACTATCGATCGCAACCTAACCTAATACTCTTTGTGCGTTCAGTCACAGTGGACTAGTGTTACAAGCACATATCGGTGTTTCGAGTTGAGAACGCAATCCGACCATGCACACGATTAAACATTTGAAACCATTTAAATGCGATTTGTTGCAAACGGTTCACGTTCGACACGTTTCGGCCAGTTGCACCTCCAGAAAACAAAATTTCACGATCTTAACTCATCGAATTGGTTGGCGATCGGGTTATCGTTCCGGTCGCTTTTCGACCGGATGAGCCGCATCGTAGACTTTCCCGAAAATAATAATGACACTCATAATTTACGTGCGTACACGACCGCACACGAGAAGTATCAACAATAGTAGTCGTGCAGTATAGCCGTGCGGTGGTGAACATCCGACGAAACCCGAGTCACTGCGATAACGTATGCGGTTTCGATGAGATTTTCGAAAAGAAAAGAAAAAAAAAAGGAAAAAAATAGTAATAATAATAAGCTCCATCCGTGCACGGACCCCGCAGTGTGGGATGGATCACACCGGGTTCGGGACAGCGAGGCGAGCGGGATCGGTGAGCGGGATCGGTGCGTTGTGACACGGAGGTCGGCGAGACGGGCGCGTATAAAAGTAAAGGTAGGTTTGGACTGCGTAGTCCAGACCTTGAGGATTTCCTTCACGTGTGTAGGATCGGCCTTAAGGCCTATGTCAGCCTGGGCAGTCCGAAAATCTTTTTCGAATTTCAATAAGGAAAAACTGTGCAGTTCAAATTCGCACGCGTGGAGGCACTGTGAGGTCTGCCTTGAGGATTCATACGATATCACTATTATTATTTTGTTATTATTCATATTATTGTTATCATTTGACGTATTTCGCTACAAGCCTACAAAAGTACAACCTTACCTCTGAACTTGCTTCCACTGAACGAACTTTGAAAACGAGCCGCGAATTCACGGCAGAGTTTAAAAAGCTATATGAAAGCGAACCTTGTCTTTGGAATGTATAATTAAAAGAATACCATGCCAGGGATAAGAAAGATACGGCATATGGGAAACTGATAAACAAACAACAAGAAATCTACGAGAGCTACCAAAAGACCGGATGCTATATGCCGAGTTTTTTCCAAGTAATTGACCGCCACCAAGCAACCAATAGCCGCTATAATATCGTCATCTAACTTCTCGATTTTTATTTATGATACCTATACGTTATAACATACACATAAATTATGTTTTTTAAACGGGAGTACTTAATAATGCGGCCACGAAAAATTACAGTACGCGATTAAGTGCACGCATGAGTAGTGGTTACATTGACAATCACAAAATCCTCGAGTGACTACCTAGCGCGTTTCGATCTCGTGATTAAATCACCGTTTTTTTACGGTTCCGGAAAAACTCGATTCTGGCGCGCAGGATCGCGAGGACGACTCCGAAACCGAGGCCGCACGTGTGTGTGTGTGTGTGTGGCAACGACGCCGTGGCGCGCGGCCGTGATTTATTCGTTTCGTTCGCGCGAGCGTCGGTTTAATTGGAGAGAGCCGCGCGTTGTTAAACGACACTGTTTATCCGTTTGACGGAGACGTGCCGGCGCGACCCCATTAGAGCCGGGGTGTGTGCGTGCGCGCGCCGGCGAAGCAACCCGTTGGAACGCCCGTTACCGTCGCCGAGCTTGGCCGCCAGACGCCGTTCCGTTCGAGCCGTCCGGGTGCGCGGGCCCCGTTTTCGAACGCGACGAGGACGTGTTTCTGTAATGACCGTGGCAATAAATCACGTTGTGATATTCGTAACGACGACGATAATAATTATAATAATAATATGGCAACAACGTTCAAGCGTGTGTACTACGCTCGCACTACGTAGTGTCAAGTCGCACACATTTTTCCTCGTTCGAAACACTGCGATTTTTTTTAAGTTTTGACGTTTCCCCCCCCCCTCCCCCAACAGCAGTGATATACTGTCGAAAAAAAAAAATTATAATTAACCGCGTGGCCTTTTTCACGTTGGTCGGTGAAAACGCGCGTAACCGTGTATTTTCAAGTGGATTTGATTCGAACTATTAGATAATTTTTCCTACGCTTTCGTCGCGAAGAATTCGACGACAGTCAAAAGTTTGCGCTTTTTATTCATTTTCTTTTATTTTTCTTTACAGTCCTTTTCGAAGATCGCGGAAAACTAAAATCAATAATACACGAAACGTACACATCTTAACCCAGTTGAAACGTTCACAGCAATCGATCCATTTTCATCGAACTAAAAATAAACGTAAGGTATTCTAATTGTGTATTGGGTATTGAGATCGAGGTGCCTCGTACTTGACTTCATGTTCATTATGGATAGTTACTTCTTTGGTAATTGGTTATCGGAATACATATGACAATCGTCGGAGAAACGTAGGCCAACAAGTATTTATAATTTGTACACGTGTGGCGAGAAATAAGAGTCGATAATTGAAAAATATTCACAATATTTTATTCGTGCGTCCGAACGTTTTAATAGATGCACCCTAGTACTCTCCCCCAACGCTCCGCTTAATAGATTGGGAATATTTCCCAGCCTGACAGTTTCAATCGGTTTTTCGTTTGTAGTTTTTATACTGTTATACTTATCCGAATATATCGTGTTCTATTGATCTCATAGACACGTGCTAGCAATGACATGAATTGTTATGTTAAAAGATAACTTATTTAACGTCAATTTCGTGTCAATAATAATGAAATAGACTTTGACAAATGATTCGTGATTTTAAGTCGAATTTTTTCAGTCGAAAGAAATCGTTGTTGTGAGTGAACAGATATATTTAATCATGTTTAGAAGAGTGTTGTCCAGGCGCGTAGCTAGGAATTTCAAAGGGGAAGTGTTATTTAAAATTAATTGACAAAATTATACACATAAAACTAATAATACCTTTACCTATATTTTTGTGAAAACGCATTACAAGTGAATAGATAATGGTTTATGAAAACATTTTTTATTAAAATTTTAAATTTTTTATCTTATATTATCCTATATTATAATTATTAATAAAAAAAAATAAAAATAAACGGTTTAAAATTATAATTAATGCCGTGTCCTTCTTTATTGCTTTACATTATTGTTATCGTAATAATTATTATTTTCGTTTTGATAAATAAACAGTTAATGATGCATCTTTATCTTTAAAAGACATAAGTATACTTCAGCTGGAGGGGGGGGTGTTACTACACCTGTAACACCCCCCCTGGCTACGCCCCTGGTGTTGTTCATACAGATGATACAGTTGACGCAATATCGGATATGCGTTTCGGTGTACGTGTTATATACTTAAAACAAAGAACCGATTGGGAAAAAATACACATATATAGCAAAGTATAATACAGAGTAGATTTTTAAGTATGCTAGATCTTTTATGTGTTTAAATTTTGTATGCTTTCATATTTTGATTTACATCAGTAAATGTGTAATATAAGATTATATTTTCCAATACTTAGAATTTTTGTAATTTTTTGTACTACTATTTCCACGCAAATAATTATTCAACTATTTTTTATTTTTTTTTGTTGGAATGTTCAATGTGACATGATCAATAATTACTCCATTGCTTTGGGACTTATATAAATTTATATATGAAAAACTTTGAACTATTTTTTTTTAATTCATAAAACGAAACAATTATTAATTTATGAAAAAAATACGATGTGATTTCTCATTTTATTTAATCATTAAACCCTTCTGGAGTGTCTTGTTCAGGGACAACATCAATTGTTTATCACTTTTTACGCACAACTTTTAAATCCGAACAGTTTCGAAATAACGGGTCTAAAATGTTGACTACTTATGAATTGAAATATTTGAAATCAGGAGTGAGTATGCTTAAAAATCAGCGTGTATATAGATTGCGTGCGCTGTCAGTTGCAGGTGAGTACCTGTATAAACTACACGTATAAAATATTCGACATTAGAACACAATTTCTGTTGTAACTGCAAGAATTTATTGACGACTTGCGCATGCACAACGACAACCGATTGTCGTTTTTTCGACGTGGTGAGAGGGAAAGGAGACTTATAAAACGATCCTCTATAACACACATACCTCACGATTGGCCGGTTGGGATCGGGTGCGATGCATAAGCGACGGAGGAAAATAAGGATTTTCTTTCAGTTTCTAATTTTTTTTCCACGTTATTATTCTAAGTTTCGCATTATGCCGTCGGTGTCGTGAGGTACGCGAGCTCAATTCCTGCGCTTAGCAGCAGCGTCGTGGGAGCCAGATAAAGAAGAAGAATGGGACATGGGACGGGGAAATATAAAAAGAGAGCTTCCGAGAAAACGACTGCGTTCATCAGGACGGGGGTGTTGTGAGATGAACGAGTGAAGGGGGGTGGTAGGTATTTTATTCGAAACGAGAAGGGTGTCACCGCGGTGTGTACGGCATTGTGCGTTTCCGCGGAGCAGCGGACAGAGAGAGAGAGAAAAAAAAAACGGCCTAACCTGTCACCGTAGTGAGCGGCGGACGAGACAAGCAGACCCCCGCGCTCATTGTCGTGTCAACGTCGCGATGTCGCGCACATAAGCGGATTACCTGTGTCGGACGACCACGATATCGCGAGGGTGGCGGACCGATCGTTCGGAAAACGCCACGTGTGATAATTCACCCCGTCCTCTCGTCGCCGTCGTCGTCGTCGTTGTTGTCGTCGTCGCCGGAGACCGTTGCACAATGGACGCAAATATACAACAATAACATTACGATAACGATTGCGTGAAGTGATAACGTCCCTTTTCACACGTACGCGCGCTCGAGTACACCTTACACGTTCGTCTATTGGTTCGATCACTAATCCCCGTGACATTTCCAGGAGCCCCGGTGGTGCGCAGACGATTTTCTTTCTTTTTAGAGCACGTCAAACGATATAGCCAATGACGTTATCGCGGAATCTCCTACGCCGCCCAAAACAGCGCGCTGCTGCACGGTACATATTATATTGTAATAGTACAACGATTATAGCTGTACAGACCAAATCGCGTACATAATACGGTTGTGTAGCTCCTATCATTACCGGTACGTCACGGTCGTGTACCGTGTTCAGAGGCGGATTGGGAACGAAATTCAGGTCGGACGGTTGAAATTTATCCTGGCCACTCGCCATTTGATCAACTGATCAAATCACCAACGAATTTGTTCTCGCCACACTCGAATTCAGTATTTGATCATAACACAAACTAACATGTTGCATTTCGTTTGCAATAGTGTTACTACTTACAGTATTATTAAAGTATTTCAATTATTATTTTGCTGTTCCGTTTAACTTCTAATGTATTCTTTGCATATCATTAATACCAGAGAAATAAAATTAATACAATTTAATAGATGAAATCAAAGCAATATTGATAATTATTAATAATATAAATTGCGTTTTATTATAATACAAAAAATAAAGTTTTGATACAAAGTGTTAACGTGTTTCATGATTTTGTAAATAAAATCCATCATTAAATAATCGGTCCTTTAAGCCGTAGTATGATCGAGGTCATCTGAAAAATTCCTATTTCTAGACCGGCCACTCCGCCCCTGATCGTGTTGGATGGCGTACCATCAGCGATGACAGATTTAAGGGTGAGATAGAAATGCCTTGTCCTCTCCTATTGGCCTAGGGCATCTGTTGGTTTTCTAAATAGTTGCAATGTCAATTATAAATAACACAATTAAAAAAAAATATTCAAGGAACAAAATTCTAATGTTTCTAGATTATCTTATGGCTAATACGATATGAGTATAGAGTGGAATTTTAGTTTTTCACATAAATGCAAAGCTATGAGGATGAAAAATATGGACGATTTATCTATAGCAGAGTTTACGGGAAAAAATGTATTTTGCATATTAAAGTATATTTTAAAGAATGGAGAATATAGATCTGACTAATATACGCATACTAAAATCGTCAGACTTCGAAAGCATCAAAGCGGGAGGTGTTGAAATGACTTTTTTTATTTTTCACTTGCGCGCAGTCGGAAAGACACAACAGGTGTGTAATCGTGGAAATGTTGAATATCACTCGAACGCATGACACCAGTTTTTGCCAATCGTGACGACAACCGTTTATCGGCCATTTGGTAGTGAACATCGGCGGTGATATTTTCTCCTCCTTAAACGTCGATCCGGGATGTTTGCGCGTCTCGGAGACGACGTTTTTTTTGTTGCGGTACCGTGACGTAAGTCACGAGACCGGCAGTTGCGTTTCTTGACCGTTCCGCGGAGTTTGTTCTCCGGTACTTATGTCCGTTCTGCGATTTGAACGCCCGCGATTGTAAAACAACCGTTGCCGACTCAAACGTCGTAGCAGCGGTTTGAGTAGCTCTCCTCCTGCACGCAGTTAACGTGAGCGCGCCGCCGCACCTCGGTGCGATTTCCGCGGGGAAACGTGAAACCTATACCTAAAAATACGTTTTCGGATGCAAACACATGCAGCCTAGATAATTTACAAGCAGTGTCGTCTGACAATTATTATTATTATGACGATTATCGTATAATAAAGCAGCGCTAACCTTTCGCTCGGTAAAAAAAAAAATCTTCCACGGAAAAAAAAAAAAACAAAAATTAAAATAAATATCATTTTTGCAGGATGTTCTCATATTCGTAAGAATACACGATGATTTATGCGAGGAAATACAGCAGCCGTGTAACCGTACTTGATAGGTTTTTCCCCGTGAAACAGGAAGAGTTATGTTGACGACGCATAGAGCTTAGAAATGGTGGATGGAGGGTTGGTAGTTTGCTGGAGAGAAGCAAAGTCGTCGATGATAATTAAAACGTATTAAATTCACAGAGAGGAAGTTCTAATCACTACGACGTACCTAGGCTTGAATCGTATGTCGTAATTAATTATAGGGACCATCGCAGAACGTAACGGAATCTCGTCAGCCGCTATTATCTCCGTGTGGCGTCGCTGCTTTTGTTCCGCAAACAATTATTTGTAATTCACGAATGTTCTCGAACATTTTCAATCACAGTTCGTAAGCGGCTATTTGGTTGAATTTTTAAGGTGAGACTCAACAGCTTTTGTTCGTAACACATATTGTTGCTGTTGACTAGGACCATAAAAGCGAATAAAATTAATTATTCATCGTGTTGCCGTTAATTTCTGGATGTGAGAGAAGGGAAAAAAGAAAAGTGGACTGCATGGTGACGGAATGATTTTGGACGCGGGCAACCTGGTTTTGTTTACAACTACACGAATTGAGTATACAATTATTCGGACATGCATTGACATGTGCTGCGAGAAATACCTTGATAAAGTGTAACGTGGTCGGGGGTGACCAGTTAGAAACATTATGTTCAGCGAAGATTTTCTGGTCCTTTTGAATATATTTAACCGTAGCTTTGGGAGCGTAGAGGAAGGATCTTAATATTACTAATAAATATAGATTAGTTCAGATGATTATTAAGATTTAATATATAAAATTACTTACGAGTATGGACATAAAACAATACGGAGTTCAGCTACTTCGGATGGACGCCACGGCCGAATTGCCGTGTCTAAACATATTTGGCATTAAATATCGGACTTACAATAGTGATATATGATTTATACCTTAGTGGGAACGTAATGACTACTCAGCAATTTATATATATATATATATATATATATATATATATATATATATATATATATATATATATATATATATATATATATATATATATATATATATATATATATATAGACTAATAATTATTTAACAATCGTTACACATCAGGGTTAGTTATGACCACGGTCGATCAACGATGTAATCGTCTACAACAACCCTAGAATTATTAAATGACAAAATAAACAGATAAAACAATAAATTGTGACCAGAATCTCGTAGAATGGATTGACGTCGACTGGCGACAGTTGAAGTTGGTTGGTGCCGTTGATGTAGCTGATGAGGACCCAATTTTGGCCGGACGGCTCATTTGCAATGCTGGAACGGCAACTGATCACTCGTGGCCGCACGCGTACTAAGTTAAGTGTATGCATCGGACGGTGATACTTCGTGGACACTCGGAAACGTGATTGACGATGTCGCGTATACCAAGAGTGGCCAACAGGTCGATTGCGATTTACTGGTCGATCGAGACTTCCTTTCATTTTTTTTCGAATTCTTTCAGAAAACAGTTGAAATATTTATTTATTTCTGTACATTTTTATATCTTTGTTCAACCCACCAATTATAAAAATTAATAAAGAATATATATATATATTGTCATAATACATAGTAACTATGAAAAACGAAATTATAAATTGAGATCGAATAATTACTCATATAGCATATTGTACAAAACCTAATGTATATGCCTTATTAAATAACGGTATTCATTGCTTCGTATAAATCGATAAAATATTTATTAAAATACGTGTTATGTAAAATTATAAAATCAAATCTATTTATTACCAATTGACATTTTAAATATAATAGATATAGGAAGTGTAACATATAAAATATATTTTTGCTTGGTTATAATTGTTTTTTGTTTTGATTTTTTTTTTTTTTTTTAATCGATCGTGACCACAGAGAAAAACTCAGAAGTTAATCACAAGACTTTAAAAGTTGGCCACCCGTGGCGTGTACGAAAATGCGAAGGAAAACCGGTCGAATAAGGTTGACGTGTCGGAGGCGCGGATAGCCTTTTGTTCACGACCACGCACAACAATCGACCAGGTGACGATGAAAACGAAAACGAACGTTTCAGTGTCGGAAGCAAACGGATAAAAATTGGTGGTTGGATACGCCGGGCTGTGTGCGTATGTCGCGAAACGGACGTCGGCGAATCAGACTTGGCATTCAAAGGTGGAATGAGAAAAAAATGTGCGACGACCACGGTAACGGTTCGTCATTCCCGAGAAGTACTGTTGGTAGCAGGTTTATAATCAAGACGACGGCACTGTCCGATTTGGGCACGCGCGCGAAAGCTTTCAAGACTTTTTAACTTACTGTTCCCAACAGTTGCAAAATTATAAAAACCTTCTAGTACAAGGGAAATGTTTGTTATTATTTTTTAGTAACGTCCATGACATCGATACCGACGTAGTAAATACTATAACTTTGACGACACAACTCAAAATTGTTTTGTTTTAAATACTGTTAATTCGAATTTTTAAAAGTCTAACACCCGATAATAAGTTATCGTATTTTATTCTTATTGTTACCGTACGATTAAGGTTTTGTGTACAACCGTTTATATTTCTGTACAACAATCCGTATTGCTCAAAGCACTAAGACTCTCAGCTAGCAGTTAGTAAAGTTCAATGTGTTCACGAGACCAAACGAGATGGGTCAAAATGCGTGTACCTCTTTGTTGTAGGATTTTCACCAGGTGTTATCGGATGATATCGACTGCAGGAACAGGACATTTTGCGCAAGAAACAACCATGCCCGATGGACGTCGGAAAATATACGATTTTCGTTATTCTCTTACGGACGCTGTTCAATCGAAAAATAGAAAATAACAACGGAATCGTCTACATGTACACCACTTACACTCGAAATCTCGCTACGTCAACTCATTAGGATGCATTGGTCGGGGCTGTAAATCACGACAAAACATTTCACACTTGCGGGGTATTTGTTTGTTTTAAAAACCGAGACCGGGTCGTTATCATTTTTCTCGCAGACACATTTCTTTTCGTCTTCGACCACTTTTTTTTCTTTTTTTTTTAACCTCGCGGTATCGTTTTTCGTCCTCAGCGTTTTCGCAATAATTAACCGTTCTCTTTTTACGGGCATAAATTAAAACTAATCGTCGCTGACGTGCACGGTTGACCGACATCGCGCGACGTTATTTTAACGAACCCGAAATTTATTGCACGCCCGCTGTAGCAGACGCGAACATTTTGTCTACCCCGCGCGCGAGATAGTGTTTACCGTGCAGCACGCACGCACACACACCCACCACTCAATAATGGACATTGACGCGTCGCCGCATTAACCCCATTAAGCACGCCGGGTATTCTTTTACGCGTCATTTACACCCGCAGCCCTTATCGTCCTTAACCGCAACGAGACGAGCGGCGCAAGACGTGTCGTCCCGTATCGTATCCTGCGCGGGATAAAAAACGCGCCAATACGATGTTCGCAATAAATCTCCGAGGTTCAGGGTAAACCGGCCGCCTCCCGGTGTCCGTGTCACAACAGATGTACGGATCCTGTGCACACAAACATACTCGTATATAAACATATATTGCACCGCGCGCGTCGCGTCCCGAAAGACAACAAGACGAGGTACGCACTCGTACGTCCTGCCCGTTTTCGCGCATTTCGCGTCGGATTTACGAAACTGCACCGTCGAGGACAACGAATATCTTAACTGTCAAGCGTTTGCACAGACGGTTCGGATGTTTTCATTAATTTCGACCACGGACGTCGGTGATTTCGTACGGGCACAACATTAATTTACGCGGTCTTGGACGTCCAAACCGTCGCGGAGTATATTGACTTTACTGCTGTTGAACTAGTGCGTGTACAGTGTGTCACATAGATCCTGACACGGGGTTTGTCTATCATTCATTTTCGATTTTTTTGTTTTTACGTTTTGCATCCGATGATGATTATTTTTAATACAAGCGGGTCGTAAATATTTGCAAATGTTACACGGTAATACATGGCCAGTAGATGTACTTCTTGATTTTTTCATATTGATATTATAAGAATTGTTGTTATATTATATGACATTGTGTATATGTACATTTAATACGAATTTTTTATTATTTTAAAAGTCAACTGTATTGACCAATAAATAATTATGTTTTTTTTTTTTTGATGTTTTGTATTTATTTAGTGAATCATTTTGCCAGCTAAGATTAAAAGAAAAAAATTTCCAAGATAAATTACAAACGAACAAACTTTACATATTTTAAATCACCTGAACTCAGTGTTATAATGTGTACATATTTTGTCTTAGTAGTTTCATCGCAGTGGATGTAGCAGTAGCGAACGGAAAATAAAATACTTAACGTTTCCAATACAATACGTGGTGGTACATATTTCAAGTACGTTATAGGCAATAAAGATATATTACGATTTGGATGTATTATACTGTTGTTATTATAAATATTTACTTGTTTAATTTTTCCCGTAATAATATGTCACTTGAACGTTTGAGATTAATTGTATTGAAATTCGAACGAAACCATCGTTCGGTTCGTTGTCATGCGTATCTGCACTGGTGTTCATCGCTGGGCGTTGATTTTACGAAAACAAAGAGTCTATCAAAAATTAATTTTACACGTGGCGTAATCATCTGCTGGCATATTCACAACATTTAGGGATGTTACATAAAGACGGAGGGTGAAATGGCGACAGGGTCGCTTTTTTTCAAATTTGATTGTGTAACTGGGTGGAAAATCTGTGAACAATAGTGTTACGTGTGTGCGTTCTTCATTCATGATCCGTTCATTGTGTACAAACCGCGTACCTAATAATATGAATTAATACATTGTTTAACTGTGCACGCGACTTTGTCGTATAATTACTGCATTCGTTGCAATAGAATCGCATTATTATGCTCCTTATGCTTTAAAACGTTTTTCTCTTCTCGTCCAAGAGGATCACGAGTGTCGTTTGTTTAGTAAAACAAGATCGATTTTTTTCAGTCTTTTTTTTTTTTTTCTGTTCGTTAGTCAATAAACGATCCAAGTTTTCGGGAACGGCATAGCTCAAGCGAACGAGTTTCGTACGGTTTTCAGTACGTTTTCAACGCATTACAACGTTGCACAAGGTCGCGTCGATTCTACAACATCGGACGGCGTACGAATTATTTTCGGCCCGGTTCCCGTCGTAAAAGTTCTCTTCGCGGCGGCGGCGGCGGCGTGCAGGGTGCGCAACGTTTTCGAATAATTTATATACACGTAACGTGTAATATTATTGGAACGATCTCACACACGCGCACGATCACCGACAACAATAGACGCGCAGACAAACAGGAGTTCGTCCCTTGCGTCGAGAACAGTGCGAAAAACGCGGACCGCTCGCTCGGGCTCGCGCGCGCGCTCTCCTGTGTTCGTTTATTATTACTATTACTATTATTATTACTTTTTTTTTTTCTCTTTTCGGTGTCTGATTTCAATTTCGTCGGGATACCTCTCTTCTGCTGCCCTTGTAACGCGCGCGCACACAATAAACGAGTGGCAACTGATTGTTGTCACATCCAAAATAACAATAATGAACTACCTGACAGCGTGTATGCGTGTACATGTGTAAGCCCCTCCAAAAACGATATTTCGTAACAAACATCCGTCCTCGCACGTAACGTAGTACTATGTATTTATTTACAGATTTAATAATATTCCAGGCTAAGCTTTTATTTATTTATTTATTCACGCAAACGGTTTGTTTATACACATATATATATATATATATATATATATATATATATATATATATATATATATGTATTTATTAAAAAATATCGTGATCAAGATTAATTAACCTAACAATATTTGTAACCTTCGTTGCAATAAGCTACTGCGTTTATCATCTTTTTAGGGCGTTAAAAAATCGATAATAGCTCTATTAAGAAAATAAAACCATTTTTGTCGACTAATAAAAAAATATATATACATATACCTATATATATATATACGCGTGTGTGCTTATAAGAACTCCAAGTAGGTAAAATATCACTTGGTACTCGACAAATGCGGCTGCGCTTCTGATATATTTTATTATTGGTTTCGATGTGACGTAGTTGGTACTAATTTGTGATGTAAAACGGATTCGCGTCTTCGTGCACTTTGAAATCACACTCTCCATACGATTATTGTAATTATTGCGAAAACGTATAGAGTTTCAACGTCTGCAGATTCGATTTACTGTGAACGTACGTGAAATACACTATAATCGTACCGAGTTGTTGCAACAGCTACAACGTCACATATTGGGGTTTGTCCGATATTATATATATATATTTGTTTTTTATTACCTTCAATAGTATAATTTGCTTATGGTAATCCGTGTTCTACCGTTTCATAACAATTCAAATATGATTTGCGAACAATTTAAACAGATTAAATGAATACGATAAATATATGAGATATAAGAGCAATGCACTTTTCATCGGTTAATATTTTGTAAAACCGATACGATTTCGCTATTATGGTTTTTTCTCATTTTGTTTTCACACTTTTTCATTAGCTCTTGTCTTAGAAAAATACATTTTACTCGATGCGTGCAAGTTAATTATAGCAACATGTAATGTATATAATACATTAACTCAGTATAGTTATATCAATAATTATTTTTATTCAACATTCATTTCAAAGTATAAAAATTATGTAGATTCTACTTCACCGAACGAACTTGTACAGTTTAGAAAATATTGAAGGCTTTGTCAACCTTCTTTTGATACAACTGACATTCCTAAACTATTTGATTGGCTTGATAATCAAACCAAAAGGTATTTCCTTGTACTTTTACTTTTTTTAAAATATATTTGACAATTCCTGTACCTAATTGTTCTGCGGAGATATATTTTTCTAAAATAACTGGAGTAAAAAATAAGTAAACAATCAGTCAAACCCAAGAAAACTTATACAAACAAACGATTTTATAATTGTTAAAATCATTATGCATAAATGAAGTACCAAGAGAATTGGCTTCAAATTAAGTAAAACTATTTAATAAACTAGTGTTTGTATTACATATTCATTTATTTTTAAATATTTATTGTTAATTAATTTAAAACTTATTACTAACATTTGAATTTAAATTAATGAAGAATGGATTATTAACTTTCATTATACTACAATAGACATATAGACATAAATGACATTTATTAATTTAATAATTTTATAATACAATTGTCAATTTGTGAAATAATTAGAATAATGTTTTTACCTGCGAGCATAGCCAGCCGTGAAAAGTATGTTTAATTAAAACGGACCCATATGAAATTTCCGTTCCGGAGCTCAATAGATCCTTAATCCGGCTTTGAAATTCACAAACAATGCAACAAAGTTCACGATTATTTTTGTACGGCGTCAATACATATCGTCATGCGATAAAACGTTGTAAAACGAAATACAACATAATAATAGTTCACGTTTTGTTGTTATTTAAATATGCAACGATTTTTATTTTATTCAAGATGTGCAAAAATATATGAAAAATAAAAACACCAAAATTTACTAAAATTTTACCAAAATTCAACATTTCATGGGGTGCCCAGATACACCCGGCATCCCCACGCGCACGTAAATGATCTAATAAGAACTCATTATAAATTATCCCTCATATTCAAATAAATTATCTCTATGCAAAAAGACTAATTTTTTTCGATGTTTTATTTTATTTTATTAAGAATTACTGTGTTTCGTCAAATATTGATCATCGTAGTTTTATTTAAATAATACAGCTCGTATGGAGTACGCAGAAATCGGTGAATATATTTGTTTTCGATGTATAAAGACATTTTGTCCGACAGTGGAATCAGTTTCACGACTAAAAATCTAACCAGGTAGTCAATTCATTTTTTAATTTAAAATAATTTTTCGATTTAATTATTAAGTTTTGTTTATGATGCTTTTTTTTTTTTTGTTGCTTTTAACAAAAATAAATATGGTTTTTTTATGCTTTAAAATCCCGAAAGGCGTAGGACTAGCGCGGCAGTGCCGATATTTTTATCGTACCGTCAGTATCGCAATGTTCAACATTTTGAAAGATCGCGGATTTGATTTTTATTTTCGCGTTTGAATTAAATCATAACCATTGAGGGGAAGAGTGGCAGTTGTCCCTCGTCCTCGCTGACGATAACGCGTATGGGGCTCTACACACATTTCGTAATCACTCGTGAACGGTATACGTCTATTTATCGGCCGAGCGCGATCTAATCGCGTTATTACACGATCTCCGGGCCAGGTGCACGTTTTCGATAACGTTACATCATCCCGTCGACGGCCGATCGAAAGCGTTCGCGCGTACCGCTCACAGGCCCGGACGGTCGGGACACACATAACCGCACCGTATCCGATCCGCGTGTCGGCCGAGTGTTGATTGAGACACGATTCGTCGTTCACGAACACACACATACCCGTGCCTCGTCCGTGCCAATCTTTGCTGTTTTCCTACTAGCGTCAGTCGTTTCAACATTTCGACCAGGGTGGACGCAAGAGCAATGTTTAAAAGTTTTAAAAACAGCGAGTTAGCTATTATAGCGCTCGCGTTAGAAGAAGAAGACGAGAAATGGAGAAGTCAACACGCAAGAAAGAAAAAAAAGTGGATACACAATGCACGGAAGTCAAGAACTATTGAAGGGGAATTTTCCCCGTTGTTACCTCAACGTCAACCATATTTGCTTCATAAATGCTTCGTAGATTAAATAAAGCAGACTATACTGAAACTAGTGAAACTATACTGGCTGTCGAATTCTGAGACGCCGAGTCCGCACCGTCAACGTCGATTAAATAAAATATTTTATCGGGCTCGGTTCCGTCTCGGCTGTGATACGGTGATGTCCAGGGGCGGATTTAAGGCACTGCGAACTATGCGGCCGCATAGGGCGGCAAATTTAGGAGGGCGGCAAAATGATGTTGAAAATTTATTTTGATTTTGTAAAATTAGGTACATAATTTTTAAAATTGTATTTATCACTTCAAAATCTTGAAATTGTGGATTTTGTATTTGTTTATTTTTAGCAAAATAATATTTATATTTTCCCAGGAACTCGTCTACAACAACGACGACAGTACTGTATTATAGCTTATCTTATTGTTTAAGAAATGTCTCGTAATACTATAATAAGCAAAAATTGCATATTGGGTAGGTATTGAAAAAGTTAATTCATTTGAGGATATTTTATTAAAGAGGTAGTAAGTTTTTTTTTAGATAGGGGTGGCAAATTTAATTTGGCATAGGGGCGGAAAATTGTTAAATCCGTCCCTGGTGATGTCTGAACTATTGTTATTTATAGCGTTGCGCTATTCATTCACCGAGTGACGGAAAACGTTACGAACGCGCAAAAGTTAACACGCGCATACACAACGTCCCGCAGTGATTGTCTAGAAATGGCGTTTCAACGTGTCGCGCCGACTCCAGCGCTGCCTCTCGAATCCGATAATCCGTGGTAATCGAATCGAAACGGAAATGCGTTCGGGGAACAAACACCGACGGCAATGCGGCCCGAACCGCGATGAACATGATATTTATGATAGAAAAAAAAAAGAAATCTTTAAATTTCGAAGACTACTGTTAATCTTTTCGTCGGCGTGTTTGAGGAAATCTTTCGAGCGCGAAAATGTGATGGAACGAAAACGTACGCGAACGAACACGTACGCGAACGAACACGCTACTCTTCAACGATTGTACTCTCGTTTCGTTTGTATTTATTTGTGTTGGCCATGTTTTGTGAAAATATTATCGCGATTTAGAAATGGATATATTTTTCGAACATTTTTCCCGACACGGAGTAGGTACAATTGCCACCTTACCCGTCGATTTCTAAGTGATGTTTCTGAACTTTTATACTTGTATTTTTTTTTCGATGTTAATTTACCGACCAAGATTTTTAGTACGTACAATTCAAATAAATGTTTATAGCATTTTATCCGTTGACAATACCGTGATGTGCGCAAAGTGACAGAAAATGGGTTACGATATTATTGCCCGTTGTGATAGCCGATACATTCGTAAACCGTAAATTCTAAAATCAAAATAATAACAATAATTAAAACTGTTAGTCATAGTATAGTCCGTACAGCTACTAGAAAAAAAAAAAAAAAACGTAATAATGTGCAATCATTTAAACTTTATAACTGTTCATTTATTTGTGTAGAATTTGTCGAATGGTGTTGGTAAAAATACGATTTTACGATCGTTTAAAACAAACGTTCTGTTTACGAACAATTCATTTTGGTGTCACTTACGGCCGTCTCATCGCTTACAATTAATATGATCGTTATCAGTCTGGCGCGATCTTGCGCTTTAGTTTTTCGCGCTTCCGCGTTCCGTGTTGGTCCGCGAAAACGAAATGACCGAAGCTAGTCATTTTGCTATCAAACGACGTTGTTCGCGCCGCGACCACGGTGGTAACCATTGAGAACGACCGTCCGAAACGTTTATCGTTTTTTTTAACGGCATAGCCGACGGGATCGAGATCGAAGGATATTTAACAACGGTACCGATGTAGATCGCGGTCGTACCGCGCAAACGACAGCGCGCTCTGTCGGTCGGCGGATCTGCCGACGGTTCGGACCGCGTCGTCCGAACGCCGAGAGAGTGAGCTCCGGAGCCGCGCGAATCGAACCACAACGGAAGCGGTGATTTTCGATACGGTAGGCAGTGGCGTACTTAGACCTGAACTTTGGGGGGTTTTAATTTTTTTAATTACCATATTAGATGTCAATAAACGGGATGAATACAGATACAGATACAGATTCGTATACAACTGTAGTTTTGTTTGTCAGTATAAGTTTAATATAGTTCAATGGTTGATAAAATAACATGTAGGCACTGTCTCGGTAATTCATGAAAACGACGTTAACGATTGTCGATTATAGATTAAAGTGGTTAACACACTAGGTGATTAACATATTAACATATCGCACAAAAATTAAATACGTTTTACGACGACGATAAAAGATTGTCATGATGATTACACCGATCGTCCACGTCCATATCTACAATATCTTCGTGGAAATATTCATATTCTCGTAGGTACCCACATTAGATAATGTAAGCTGACAAGCTGTACTATTAATAATATTTTTAATTCAGAATTCAGAATTTGAGAAAATTCAGATAATTTGTTATACCTAAGTACAGTACAATTAATATACAGATACTAGAAATTTTAGTTTTCTCATAATAAATTAAATCATCCATTAATTTCGGGGGTTTTATCCCCCCCCCCCCGTTAGTACACCACTGACGGTAGGTACCTATCCTTCGCGCGCACTTGGCACCGAACACGATCTCGTTTCGATCGGACGCAGTGCAATCGCTCACCGAAAGGCCACGGACCCCCGTGTCGCGGCTTTTTCCGGTGTTCAACGGAAATTTTTACCCCTCCCCCATCCCTTCATTCGTACTCGGCGGCGGGGCAAATGGCCTACCAAGATCTCGAGGGAAAAAAAAAAAATAAAAAAAGGGCTGGCACTTATTGTTACACTACATGCGAACCGTAGTGTTACTGTGTTAAACATTATCTTCGGTCGTACGATATCAAGACACTTACCCGAGTAGAACGCCGAATTATTTTCATTACATATTTTCGCGACAATACCTTATTGTGCTATAACGTTCTGTGAATACGACATTGGTTTTCGGTACCTAAACTCTATTTGCGGTTCTGTAATTTCTATTCACGACCGTTCACGTTGTCGCCGTGATCGCTGGTACACGGACCGCGTTCGGAGGGAAGCGAGGAAACGAGCGTTTTTAAAAACGGCAAGTATTCGTGTGTCACACGCCGCCGACCGATTTGAATTAAAAAGTAACCTTTTTACGCTTTCAAAGATACTTTTGAAAACGGACATGATCGAAAATTTGACGTGATCTCTGTCGATGTTTAAGGGTTGTTAAGGATGTTGTATTTTCACTGAAAAGTTGGCTAGCTTTTGTGCCAGTCATTTAGTTGAGTTTACTCAAGTTATTTTTAACAGCTACAGCTGTTCAGAAATTTATTGATTTTCGATCCTGATATTTTTTGACCATGGACATTCCGACGCGTATTTTATTTTTTATTTTAATTTTTTTTTATTGACTTTCTATCTAGATAACATACATAATTTTGAACTCTTTCTTTTTGGACGATTTTTGGGCCCGAGCCTATTGCGAGCACATTATTTAAACCCAGGATAAATAATTCGGTTTCCGGTGGAACCTGTTGGCGGGAAATATTGAAATATTCGTGTCCGGAAAAAGCGTTTATATCATAACGGTACGATTCTTTGGTGACGATAAATCAATATTACAACCGTACAGGTTGGGCTTTTGTACCATCGTCGTTATTATTATTATTATTTTCGTTTTTATTATTTTTGTCAATAATTCGTATTTCGCGTAGCGCTCGAAGCCCATCGGCCCGGAACAATTATCCGAGTATCCCCGCCCAGCCCGTCCGCGGTTTCGTTAGTGCCGTGCAATGCTGTTGTGTATCAAAATATATTTAAACAGACTTTCAATAACTCCTTACATTTTGGTTTTAGAGTAAAAGCACTCGTGATAAAATTTAAAGAGGAAAAAATTCTGGAGGGCACCTCGTTACGTTTTTTTCAGTATCCTAAGTATAACGTTCAATATATTGTTTAAAAATAACATTTTCAAGTGACTGTAACTTGTCGAAATATCAACATTTTTGAAAAAAAAAAACACACCGAGGTACCTTCCGAAATATTGTCCTCTTTTAATTTAACAATTCGTTATTTTTCTCTTAAACCATTATTAAGGGACTTATTTTCAGTCTGAGTAAACAGACAGTTTTTCGCAATTAAAATTACCGGTACGACGTCCTCTTAAGAACCGATCGCAACGAAACGAAATATCTCGCTCAACAATGTATGCCGCATAATTTCTTTCGTTTTTCAGAAACAAGTTGAAACGAAACAACAAGGCAAAGAATATAACCTCTCCGTAACAGTCCAATTACAGTTAGTTTCATGGTCTTGACGTTGTGAAATGCCGGTAATAAGAAACCGAGAACCCGGTCGAGGCGAATGCGAATTACGAGTAAGTTCAACTATTGTGACATTACGGGAATACATTTCGTTGTTCAAGGAAATCGCATTTAAACCAATTGTGTTGATAATGGCGAGTACTTCATTCGAAAACGATAGTGTTATATATACATATATAAATATATATATATATATAAAAATGTATAAATAAATAAAATTAAAAAATTAAAATAATCTTACTCGTACCTATATTATATCTATACATTTTCGTTTGAGTCGTTTTTAATTTAAAACTACAGTCAGGTACGTGGGACTTTTAAACCGTACTGTAATTCATTTCGAATGATGCGTTGGCCGAGACATTGTGTGGTTCATACATTTCTAAAACGAATCGTTACTGTTTAAATCAGTCACCGGGAAATCAAAATGAACTACAAACGCGTTTCTGAAATATATTATTCAATAAGAAGCTCGTTGGATGTACAATACATATCGATGAAGGTGTCCCGAAATAAACCACAGAGTATCGGGAGTCGACTGAATACTGTACTGTTATTTTACTCCTTTATGTCTCATGACTACACCTACTCCGTTCGAAATGAATACAAGTATCCGTTAAAATATTACACGTTGATTAACACCGATGTTGCGATAGTTAAATCGCAGCTTTGAAACCTAATCGCGTTTTACGGCGATAAATATTTCAACGAGATTTGATGTTGAAATACATATTCGTTGTTCCAATCAAAATCTTTAAACATTTATAATTTAAACTATATTGATTTATTATGAAGTATTTTGCAAAAAAGCAATATAATTTACTTCTCAAATCAACAGCAAAGATCTAACAGTTATTACACTTATTATAATAATTAATATAACTATTAAATGCGATTTATGAATATTTATAATAGTCTTATGTGTTTATATTATGGTAAATAAAACATATTTGATTTATATGCGAACAACGTTATACCTCACGGATGCATCCGGATAGTCTGAAAATTGAAAGTTAAACATAAGTTATTTAAATTAAAATTTGTATATTTTTATGATCCTTCATAGTATAAATATAAAATATTTATATTTTCAAGAAGAATATAAAGCGAAATTTAAGTTAACAGTACTTTTAGACAATATTAAATATACAGTTCATGGTCATTATCGTTCTCGAAATAGAAATCATTTATAACACTGTTGTAATTATTCAATAAATACAATATTTTTAATAAATAAGTGGGGATTCACAAGAACTTCAAACATTTTTGTCTTATCCTTGTAGTTTATAATTATAATGAAACATAATTTTTTTTCTACATTTTCATTTCGCTGTAATTTTAGTTCATTATATTTAGCTCAGTCTGCTAATTGGAAAAAAGTTTACTTGCTAAACATTTTTACGTGTACAGAGTTTCTTCTTTGCAAACCTTTTATTTTTTCGAACTGTCCTGAAGTTGATCTAATTGGTAGTTTCGTTTTTTAGAAAAAAAAAAAAAACAGAAAACGATAAGATAATCGTAGTGTATAAACGTTCATATAAAGTTTCTACAAACTGTAATTAATCTTGTTCAAAGGAATGACAAAGTATTACCTTTATTTAAACTATCCATAACTTGTGTGTTTAATGTCGACAATAATCAAAAGTCAACAAAGGCAAACGACTTTGCCGCAGTCACCATCGTTTTTAGTTATTATATCTGTTGCTATTATAGTTATTATGTGTTAAACTGATCACCATCATATATTTGATAACTTATTGATTGTGTATTAAATTATACAAATATTTATTGAACAGTTCAACCGTAGTGAAGACTCTTAGGTGTCATAGAGATATTTGTTTAAAATATTGAGTACAAGTTTAATCACGAATTGCGAACAGTTTTGTTCATGAAACTATGGTAAAAAGGACCAGTAAAAATAATATATTCAATTTAACGTTGATACCATTAATTCAATTATGGATAATTAATGTTAAAATATGCGTTATAATTATTAATAATAACACGTGCAAAGAATCATTTGTAAATAAATAAAAATAATTATCATTAGAATATACGACGGTTGTTGTTGTTTTCTTCAACCTCTATCTTTTTTTTTTTTCATCGCAATAACAATTAATCTAACCTAAAACAGTAAAATATCTCTCGGGCGAGGTCGGATTATGCAGCTAGTCATATTTATAGTTCATATTTTAATTATCATTAGAGCTATGAAAATTTGATATTACTATTTAAATTCGTTAATTTTTACTGGGTGGGATTCCTGTTAATATAACATTATGGTAAATGAAAAGATCCAAATCAACATTCATATCTATAGATATTTTATTACGATTACGAATAAACACATTTTTTATTCAAATGCATTCGTTTGTTACCTACGGGCATTGACAAGTTAGACAAAAAAGAAAACCGGAATAATCAGCGAAAGCGTTGAATTTTCAGGTAAACATTACCATAATCTAAATAACACGTTTTGAAAAAGGAAGAAAAATATTATTAAAAATAACAATTTTCTTAGCCTCTTAATAGTGGGAAGGATTATAGCAATCAATATGGACGTTACTTCTTGGAAGCACTGCACTAATATGTAAGGTATGGGCACAGCAAGCGGCTAATGCGTCTTCGGTCTGTACGTGGGTAAAAACGGAACGGAATACGTCCATTTCATTCTGAAAAATGCATGAAATAATCAATAATGATACGATTAAAATGTTTTTGTGGAAGACAAATCAATCGATTACCCGCACTTCGATACATACATTTATAAATTCATTCATATAACTATAAATTGCAATAAGAGGTATACGGTTTACTGAAATTGATAGGGGCTAAATTCAGTCGCCGGAATACAAAAATCGCACAGGAAAAACTTCTGAAGTATGTGATGATACTTATAAAATAGGAGAAATTTTGATTTTTTAAAAGAAATCGCTCATGATTTCCAACTTCAGTATTAATACTTATTTCACAATTTTCTTTTTTTATTGATACATAATTGTATTAGTTATTGTTTTAGTTTTATAATGGTTTTTTTTTTTTTTTTAATAAATAAATTAAACCCATTTTACTAGTGATAAATTCACCGATGATCAGTTGCTCACGATAAATTCACCGAGATCCATAATAATACAATAATTAACAACTTACAGCCGCGAGCGATTAGTTCTCAAACAACTTAATTTGTGACAAGGTAGACTTTTTTTCGCAATAAACCTACTATTATATTTTAACTACCACTACGTTAGAACAGTATTGTTACAATAAATTTCTGAAAATATGTTGTTGTTGTATTAATAATTATGCACTCGTAAACGAGCACAAGTGTTTGAAAGTCTTTGTCTTCACATGGTTCTATAATAATAATAAAATCCTTATCTGCAACATTCGAGAGCGCTTAATTGAAACCATAAACGAATTTCGAGTGTTCTACTAGCGACATTACGTTCTTAAGAATACAGCGTTTTCAATTTTGAACTTTGAACGTAAATTTTCCGTAAAATGTATAAGACCTCATTCGCGATACAATTTTAATATTATTTTTTAACATATTATGTTTTTTCCTTTTAAAAATTTCTATTTTACCAGTTTTTTAACAATTATTTAAAATAAAATTGAAAATTTTCTAGTGCCTCGTATCGAGAGAAACCCATGTCCATTTTCAAAGCCGAAATCGGATTATGCATTTCGGAGTTCGGTTAAACACAGTTGTTTTTTCTAACCAATTGGCTTATACGCGGAACTGTTGATCCGCCGTAAAACTATTTTACGTTTCCATCAGTACTAAAGGGTTGAGCGCTTACTTTCTTAACGTCTCCATGCCAATCGGAAAATCGTATGTACTGGACTCCTCGCCCGTGGTCGGGGCACTGGTAAGGTTCATTTCCTTTCCCCAGGCAATTAGGCCTCTTTCTTCCGGCGTGCCTGTTAACAGAAATGCGTATTGTGCACCGATAGACGCGACGCGGCGAGGAAATAACTAATTTATAGTGTCACGCGTTGCTTTCGTACCGGGTATGGTGTTGTCTAAAAAGCATCCGATCATGCCTCCGACTAGAATACTCGTACTGCAAATGACGGTCAATACGCTGTCTAGAACTTCGTCGCCAGTTTGGATCACGTTAGGATGGGCGATAAGCCATTTCGGTAGAACCTGAAACAACGAAACCAAATAATATTATGTTCAGGAACTTATTTAGAGGGGGTGGGGGAGCAATGGGGACATTTGCCCCGGGTGGCAAAATATTGGTCTATTTAGGGGGACGGCCGGGCACTCCTATAATACTATAAAGATATTATTGAAGATTTTGCCAATAAACAATCTAGGAAAAAATTATCACCGTTGTATCTATTGTATTCATTTTTGTATGTTGTTAAACCTATATTTTAATAATAGTAATTAAAACGTGACAAATTAAAGTGGATAAAGAATCATTACTAAAAATGTATTAAGATAAATCGAAAAGATGGATCTATTTTTTAGTGTGGTGAGGGGGGGGGGGAAATATGGTTTACCCGGGGCGCAAAAATTGTAAATGCGACCCTGATTATGGTATGCATTTGCCATTTGTCTTACGAACATTTCAATTTTTGACAAGATATCGAATATTACGCGATATATTCGCGAAGGAGATATTACTATTATTGTTTGTCCAAAGAACAAAATGTACAGAGGAATAAAATCGAAAAGGTCGATCACACATTAATGTTGTTGACATTTAATTCTATATGCGATTTGAATTATCCCCTTTAAATAAAGAGAAAAAAACTGTTTAAAAATGTGACATTATCGTGCTGAGCCTGAGATTTACAGTAGATATAGTCAACGAAAATATCGAAAAATTAAATTTTCATCGCATTTCTGCAAAAGATATTAACTATTTATTATTTAATTTAGATAGAAGTATGAAATTTATCAGTTTATCTACTCTTAGATGAACACTTTAGTTCTCTACCGTTTATTTATCTAGATATTTTTTTTCATGTTTAATATTTAATTAATTTCTTGAGCGATTCGGGGATTCGAGAATTTTCTGCGTACCGCCTGGGTTAGCTTCGACAATTTTATTATATAATCAATGTAACGTGTTGTAAACATTAATTTGATTGAAAAAGTGCCCATATGTTTTCCTGAATTTTGACGAACATTTATACCCTAATGGTTATTGATAAAATATACCTGTTGTTTAGAGCAGGTATATTCTGTGAACTTCACCGAGTAATCATGTAAAATAACGGGTTCTATGTCTTTACGCCGACGGTATCGACGCCGACGGTATCTACGCCGATAGTATCAACGCCGACGGTATCTAAGCCGACGGTATCTACGCCGACGGTATCTACGCCGACGGCATTTACGCCGACGGCATCTACGCCGACTAGTATCTACGCCGACGGAAAAAATGCCGACGAGTATCTACGCCGATGGTATGTTTTTTTACAAAACGAATGTGTTTCTGTGGGACTAATAAAAAGAATAAAAATTAACTAATATGAAACTGAAAATTTTGGAAAATGAATTATGTTATTAAATAATTAAAAATAAAATACCTAACTCGTTGTTGCCTAGTTTTTTGTAATAATAAATATTTTTTGGCTCTGAAAAGAGCCTTTTTATGCCCTAAAAAGGACATTTTTTAAAACGACGAGTGCCCTCTAAACTTGGCCATTTAGCAAGATTGGAATTGAAAATTATGAGCAATTCCCTGCAAATAATCGGAGGTGTCGCGATTCCCATAGTCTTCAACGATTTCATTAATACGCAATGCTGTGTCTCGATAACACCGTCGTCCCTGTGCTGGTGGTAATCCAGCAATGTACTGGTTGATTTGGAATTCATTTAGGCTCTGCTGATTTTGCGTAACCCGTATATATATACAGGTGCCGGTTTAAATGATCGGTCAGTTCGATTCTAACATTCTAACATTGAGAAGTCAAAAGCAACCATGGCTCTTGAATTTGTTTTAAGCCAGAAGGGCAACCAACAGTTGATCAATAAAGGTTTTGTGTATACCACGGACAAAATCAAAGAAGACAAACACATACCTATAACTGTGTTATTTGCAGGGAATTGCTCATAATTTTCAATTTCAATCTTGCTAAATGGCCAAGTTTAGGGGGCACTCGTCGTTTTAAAAAATGTCCTTTTTAGGGCATAAATGGCTCTTTTTAGAGCCAAAAAATTTTTATTATTAAAAAAAAAACTAGGCAACAACGAGTTAGGTATTTTATTTTTAATTATTTAATAACATAATTCATTTTCCAAAATTTTCAGTTTCATATTAGTTAATTTTTATTCTTTTATTAGTCCCACAGAAACGCATTCGTTTTGTAAAAAAACATACCATCGGCGTATTTACTATCGGCGTAGATACTCGTCGGCATTTTTTCCGTCGGCGTAGATGCCGTCGGCGTAGATACCGTCGGCGTAGATACCGTCGGCGTCGATGCTATCGGCGTAGATACCGTCGGCGTAAAGACATGATACCAAAATAACGACAACTATAGATTTTTGGGTAATGGATAACATTCATCGTCGTCGTATACTGGTGTTTGGTAAAAACTATTAGTATCGTCTTGAAAATAAATCCTTTGATCCACACGGAGCACATTTATTTTCGGTAATTTTATATTAATAAATTGTAAAATAACTTGACGCGCTATACGACCAAAGGGTAATTGCTCATCAACCACCAATAACCGTTCGCAAGTGTTTTTCCGGCACGATTGGTCTTACCATGGCAAGCGTCAACGCCTAAATGAGATTCACAAATAAGTATTTGTTATCGAACTTTAATCTAAGATTTTTCATTCTAAACAAATAAAACACTTTTAAGTCGAGACACATTATTTCAAACGACTCAAATGATAGGCCTGATAATTATTATTATCATTATTTTTTGATAATGTTTAACAAAATCATTGTCTTTTGAAAAAATGATCTGCTTTTTATCTAGACGAATTATGATTATGATTTATATTTTATAAAGATAACATTAGTTGAGTTTATTTTTATCTTTATCTAAACAAAATTTTTTGGTATACCATCTTTATGTTTGCCTGACTAAAAAAAAAAGTATTTATTAACACTGATCATACGCAGGCAAAACAATTCAATACATTATTGTATTATTGTTCATAGTTTTAAATATTATTTGAAAATGTATGAAAACGCATCACTCGATCTACAGTTACAGTGGAAAAACGATCTATAATTTGTGTACACAATATGGTGTATTTTTATTATTATTATTTTCAATAATGGACTTTGTAAACGCACCAATGAGAAAAACATTGAAAATCCAATAATGTATAAATTCCTCGACGAGTTCAACTGAACGTACTGTAGAGCGGATAATCCTGTTAAACCAAACAATCGCATAAATTCAAATTAATTAAAAACAATAGTAATAAAACTTACAAAAGTAATAAAAGATTAATGCTAATGTTTGTCAAGTAACCGTATAGTATAGTGTAATGGTTTTTAGATTTTTCACATTTCAAAGCAAGAAAAGAAGAATACTAGTACATTCCATAAGCGCATTATAATAATATTATTAATCACTATGAGATGTACAGTTTGTCAATATCGATTTACTGTAATATAACGTACTATCGTGTTATTTGACGATAATTTTTACATTAGAGTTTGGATATGCACTCGATTCGTAATGTTATTACCAAATGCGCTTATCATTCCGAACATAATACAAAACATTCCTCCCACGATGGGTTCAGGGATGATGATGAAGACGGCACCAAATTTGTTGATAACACCTTGGATCAACATCAATAAACTAGCGTACTGTATGACACGCCTGCTGCCAATCTGGAAAAAACGGGAAAATATTGTTTTACACATCGATTGGTTAGGTAAGATCGGATTATATTTATGGTTTTTTTTTTCGAGCCCACTCGCGGAATCTTAAGCTTTTCGGTTTAACGGTGACCGTACAGCCGTAGCGCGTTTGGCTATATTTTTAGATTGCTTTTACTACTCGTGATCTGTCTATGCACAATGATTTCGTCGTTTCAAACGCGGATGTTTTTCCATCCGCGGGTAGCACTGGACGCAGCGACTATACTCGATACGAGTGTTTTCGTTTTGATAAAGGTTTTGCAGCGTGGACGATTTTGTTCGTAAAAAAATAGAATAATATTTACAAAAAAAAAAAAAAATGTAAGTAAAGTAAATATTAATTGAAATTTCATTAAAAATCACAATACCTAGACAAAGCGCGGTCTTAGTTGTAGAAGTTGAATAGTAAAGGTTCGAAACTAATGATTAATTATTATTAACAACTCTGACGGACGCACAGTTTTACAAAAGTTTTCGTGTACTTTTTTTACGTTTTATTTCAGAGGAGCAAATAAGTAACGAGTAATAAATTTATGATATTATTAATAAGTAACTGTACATAGGTGTTATGTGGTTTTTCATGATTTGTCGAATGCGATAAGAACACGCGTCAAATGTAATGGATTAAAATATCTTCGAGTCTGAACACAATGCCATAAGGTTTAAAATGTTATTAAAATAATAAAACTCAATAAAAATAATATCACTGTACAACCGGTTCATTGGAGTCGTCTAGACTGTAATAAAGTGCTTTCGACAATACAATGTAAATTATTTATTGTTGACTGCGGAACAATATGATATAAACAATGTAACGGTTGACCTTGGATCATGTTCATTGTACAGTCCTTGAAATTCAACGAGATTCACGAAAAATAGTAAATAAATAAAAATAAAAACGAGTACACAAGCACTTGAGCGAAAGCTTTACGGCAATATTTAGAGATACGATTTTTGTAATTATTTGGTTAGACAATGACAATTTTTTTCTGTTCTGTCCGTTCGAATGTGTCTGTTTATGGAACGCTTATCGAAAAGATAAGCGAGTTGACGTGTTGAACCGAACGAGTACAGTTAAGCCAATTCAGACAACACAAGAACGTTAAGTTCAATGAGTTATGGCAGTCAACGAACGAAAATTTAATCCCTTATAGCTACACTAACTTTATAATGTAATCCGTGCTTGAATTCCAATTAACGATGAAGTTGTGCTTCTCCTTTTTTTTTTGTAATAATTAACCGAATTTGTTGAACACTCGTTTGTTGAATATCAACTATCGCAAAGAGAGTACATCAGTAGTATTGCGTCAGCGTATTGTATCGTATTGTATTTTTATCACTTTTTATTTTATTTTTATTTTTAAGCGATCGTTAAACACAACACGTTTTTAATTTTCAAAAAAACACTTATGAAACGGATTAAAATCACATTAATTATACGGATATATATATATGTGTAAATGAAATAATATTTCGTACGGTATAAATTGATATTTAATATTTTTACCTTACCTATCGTCCGTGATGTCAGAGTTTACAAGTTTTTCGACGAATCGTAAAGTCCTGTAACGTCTAGCTGTACACGGATGCGTTGCTATAGGTACGTTTGAAAAACACGATCGACGCGATTCCGCGGGTCAAAAGAGTAGGTTTCGCGATCGCTACCTATCGGAGTTCCGCGTAGGGACGTCGCGATGATCACTGACGGCTCCTGAGGAGTACAGATACGGTGGCGCATAATTAATTCGTAAGATATCTGCGCGGGCGGGTAAAAAATTATCAATTTTGCTATAGATACATTTAATTTTTTAATGTCTACCAAGCTCTTCAGTCACGGTAAGATAAAAACAAATCAGAAAAAAATAACTTATTACGTATGAAATACAAAAGCAACATTTTTACTTTCACGATAAAAGAAAGTCCGGTGCACGCATCGATCGTACTCCGAACTATCGTGTATTACTCAATGTCGGTCTGGCTCATGATCGGGTATACATTTTTTTCCGGTGGTCCACGTGCTCATATGCACCGTAGCACGAGCCACCACCGCGAGTGGTACCCGCCGTTGTTCTTACCTTGGTGACGCCGATCGCGCCGACGTTCTCGCCGAACGTGTTCGTCCCGTTGCCGCTACCCCAAAGTCCAGCGAGAACAGTGCCGAGGCCTTCGAAGCCGATCCCTCTGTTGATGGCGTGCACGGGCGGCGGCGGAGCTCCTGCGCAAAACGTTAACGTTTGATCATTGCTCCGTCCCTTGGGCCCCCGGAACCTTAACAATATCATCGAGCCGTGGACCGGGCTTTTGGGTTTTAGTTTGACGCGTCTACCCCGTTTCGGACGGCAGCACGAAACAATTATGGATTTAGGGGCAGGCTAAACAGGCTACAGTCCAGGACGGCTTTTCTGGGGAGTGGATATACTCGTATATATATTTTATCTCAGTAATATAAACACAAGTAAAATCCATTTAAAAAATGTATAATTATATGTACGACGTACCAAGTAAGATTTTTACAATCATTATAAAAATCTAATAATACATCATGCAAAATATTATTACAGTAGTATTAGGAATATCCGATTATAACAGTTATTTGTAATTTTCGGAAAAGATATCAATAATATTATAAATGACTAATAATAATATTATGTTCAAAAACGGCATTAAAATAAATCTTTTATTTCTGACATTTAGATTTATTTGAATGTTAGCACTTGACGAGTGATGACAGGAGTAGCCCACCGTTTATTCGTCTTGACTGGAGAGCATTTAAAAAGGTATTAAAGTGTTTAAATTACTTTCTTATTTATTCATTATTTTATTCAGCCATTCAACACGCCTTTGAAAATAGTACAAGCATTTTTTACTTGTGGATTTTTTTTCTTTTCCTCTTTTGTTAACGTTTTAATTTTAATTTCAATGCATTCAATATACAACTTTAGTGATTTTGTATTGTAGATAGTCACTAAGTAGAACACGCATCGTTCCTTATTTTTTATTTTTTTTTTTTTTTTATAAAAAATTATGTACAATTTGAAGAGAAGGTTCCAGTCCACATATTTTTGGTTCCTTAGTAGTGCGAAGAGGTGGAAGGGAGGATACTAGAGTGATTAAGCCTACTAGCGCCAAAACGCTAAACCCGCCACTGACACGAAAGTCAATGTTTATTCGTTCTTCGCATTTTCAGGCAACGTATGAGAGTCCGTTGGTTTTCCGCGATTTCCAAAGCATTTAAAGGTGCGATTCAAATGTTGGTCGCGCGATCAAACGTAGAAAATTACGGACGCGTCTGTTACGCGCGGCTAACCAGGACTTTTGATCGCGAGATCGATTTCGTAGGCACCCGTCACGCAGTTACATCGAGTACTCGGTTTGGAACGTTTTTAAGTGTAAGTTGTTTTAAAAAGTTAACGAAAAGCGCTTTTAACTAAAAACCAAAATGTACATTGTATCCACTTCCTTTACACGGAGTAAACGAAGAACTAGAAACAGTGAAGCACATACTAGCCAACGCTGAAATCGAAGTGCGTGAAATGTTTTTAGCCAGAAAAACTGAATGATTCTTCTGTGTCTCGATAGAAAAACATTTACGGAAAGATGAAACCGAATTCAAACGATTTTTTTTTTTGGATTGACCTGGGATAAATTCAATTAAACGTTAAACTTAGTTGAGGACGACATAAAAAATATACATTCTGCCTAGGCAATGTGTTCTTCCGATGAAAACGAAACTTTCGACATTTTCGTCAAACTTCAGGTTCTCGGATTATGTGACTTGTGCGTCTTGATTTCTTGGCCGCCGCGATAATGCGAATCCGTTACATTAAAAAACAAGTAAAGTAGTAAATGCGCGGCCAAAATCAGATTGTCTCTAGACGCGTGCATAGAAATCACACCTTTGCGATCTCGTCAGTCATTTTCGGAGTTTTTTCGATTTCGTTATTTCTAAACCCATACACTCTCGTGCGATATTCGTGTAACAAACCGTAAGGTACTACTCGTATTGCACTACCGGTGAATAATAGTAGTGTTAAAAACAAATCAAAATATATTTGATTTAGTTTTACAAGAAAAAAAAAAGGGGGAAAAATAATTTAAATCAAGAAAATAAAAAAAATGTTTAAAAAAATGTAATTAAATTACAATTTTAAAACCTAATAAAATTTTTTTTAATATATTTTGTTTAGGATCTCCTGGGAATAAAAGCACTTTTCGTGGGCATTTCTTAGGATCGCACAGGGCATTCGATTACCAGCCATATTCATGACGGTAAATGTTGTTTTATAATTTCATACGTACCGCACATTTTCGCTGTCGTCGGATAGTAACTTAT